>JABASF010000588.1:0-36788 GCA_019776145.1 Harlomillsia oculata
GTAATCTGAATTACAAGCAAAAATGGCTGGAGTAGTGATTACATTTTGAGATTAACCTGATTTTTAGGTTCGAGATTACAGATTACAGATTATAATCATTGTAATCTGCTGTAATCTGTAATGCAGATTACGTGTAGTGTCCCACCTCTGATTATTACCAACAAACGGTGTAATGAAAATGTGAAAAGGTTCCCTTCTCTCGCGTGCTCCATGGACAATTCCAATGTCGGGAATAAATTGGCAATCAGCGTTTTTATGTTGATTTGCATTTCTTCTCTTACAGTATAAACGTTTTTCAAGACAATGCGATTTCATTATTACATTTACATTACATTCCTTTCAGTTTCAATGGGCTTAAAGAAGGAAAACAGCCGTTGCATTTTTATGGGGCCTTCAGTTCAACAATTCCACAAATAATAGTTATTTGTCTAAGGAGAGAAGTTTTAGCTCATGATAAATAGGTTTCTGATGAAAGTTTAATTAAACTCTAAAATGGTACGATATAACTTTCTGCGTACTCAAAACGAAAACTGCTAAAAATTATAAGATTCTTTCACCCACTCCATCAACGCCATACTATAATTCATAATTCATCATGAAACTTAGACTTTCAACTTTGAAAACACGCAAACACGCTACGGGGCAAGTGGCAACACTTTGCAAAACAAAAACAAGCATTCGTCACATGGTTCATTAAAACTGTAGAGAATTGAGTTGTAGAATAAATGTCAAATTCCAGATTTCCCAGTGCGATATGCAATAATAATGCACAGAAAACGTACTAAATGTAAGGCACTATAGTTTTGTCCATAGAAAGAGCTGAGAAGGAGATGCAAAAGACTACACTAAACGCCTACCAACAATCAACAATCATGAATCAGCATGACGTGGTGGCTGTACTAATGAAGTTGCCAAATGCCTCTCACCGGGCGTTAATGTAATTATGGACAGAACGTATCGCCCATTTGAGAAACGAAAAGGCAAGTTTGGTTTGATGAACACAGCCGGTGCCAAAAGGTGAGGGATGAGAGGGGCGAGTTAATATTAAAAAAAGGCGAATGAGATTTCATCTCTGTTGACTGACTCCAGTGAGCACATCCAGTAGCTCCAGACATTCCTACTTGTTACAAACTGGAGCAGGAATGAACACTGAACAGTGAATATACAGTAGAAAATAACAAGTCTAACTAAAAACCAACCACGCCGTTCCGTCGACGTCGTCGTCGTTCGTTTGCCATGTATTGCGTGACTGCTCGCTCTCGCCCTTTATCTCACTAAGATATCTCACTATTATGGCACGTCCGACATCCCATTACCATTCCCTTCCAAGCTGACCATTTGTTCTCCATTCATTTCCTTTACTATACTATTTACTACTAAAGAACCACTACTCGTCTGCACTTTGCCTAAACACCCAACAACACCTTATGGAAATTGTTATAACGATCCGAAGAAGTTTCATTTTGACAGACACACACAATTTTCTTCCTAATCCTTTCCTTTTCTTTGTCGCCGGAGACTAAAAGATTTAACACAAACACACATGAAACCAATTAAGGTAATGCTAATGCTGCTTCTGTGACTATGCGGTTTTAAAAAACGTAAGAATTTTCGAATATCCTATGCAGACGTCGCCCAGTTATCCTTTAATGGTCTTCTCCACGATTCCATTCTTTTGAAACAAAAACTAACCAGATTGCTTGGTCAAATAGGCAAAAATGAAGCAGAGCGTCCCATTAAAAGCCATGTTTTGCTGGCACTCAGTGTATACGTGTCGTATCTCCCAAGTTTTCATTCATTATGGTAATTGAATAAGTTTGCTTCCCTTTTCCAGAATAATTGACCATGATATCCGTTATGGTTAGTTTCTTCTGCTAATTCATTTTTAACAATTTTCCCTGTAAAATTAGGAGTTTCTCGCACTTTCTAACTAGATACATCCATTGTTGAATTTTCTGACAAAGATCTACAGGGAAGAAGACACTAGTTCGGTTATCTTCGGCACGGAGCTAAAATTTACCTAAATTGCAAACTCATTTTTGAAAAAGCAGCAAAGTGTAACGATTTAGAATGCTTAAGTACTAGTACAGAATGCCTTTTAATTAAGCTACAAAATAAAATTCTGTACAAAAGACACAAAATTCACTCAACATTATACAAAAATCGAGTCAAAATTATAAAAAATCAAGAATGATTGATGATGGAAGGGAAAAGGAGACATGGTCTGGTTTCACGTTCCATATTCCGTGACATTATAAGTGTACATTCTTATTAGTATACAATGTATGCAATTTTGAATGTGTACGTGAAAATAGAGGAATGTGTGTACGACGTGAGTTGAAATTTTAAAGTAACCAAACCGGGTTTTGTGTGCAATACTGAAAGTAAGAAAATAGAATGCTATACAAGAATAGTTTTACTAGCCCGTCATATAATGGAGAAGCATTACATTTATACGAAACGCATAATCTCTTTTCTCCATCTAGAATGCTTGCGTTATGACTTCAAACGGCAAGCAGAACACGGTCATTTTTTACATTGACAACATAACGAGTCTGCTGTTCTTAAACGACCTGCCAACCGCCCCTCTGTCTGCCTGAGTCAAAGAGGCAGTTTGCAAATTCCACGTGGGATTGGTTGACGCTCGCAAAACAGGTACTGCCATTTTGGCAATTATGGTAGAGACGCCCCTGTGATTGTCCTTTGGTTGTAAGATTCACCACGGACAATACAATCTGATGCGATGGTCCCAGTTATGATTAGAACGTAATGGTTAATGATTTACGATGCATGTGATGGGAATCAGTGAATTAGAACAGAACTTGTACCACAAAATGGAGAGAATGACAGAGTGGTCAGCGTTCACCGTTAAGCAGGTGACATTCTAAAGGGAAAGCGAAAGAGTAAGCGTAAGTTACAATCTCAGAAGCTTAAAGGACAAGGATTATTGTGGTCATAAAACTGTCAACAAGGTAGTGTCCGTCGAAACGTTCAACCCCCGTGTGGTCATGTCAGTCAACAAGGTCATAAACGGTAATGATGGACGTAGTCAACAAACCTATAGTATGTTCAGAGTACAAGTGCACTATACGAACAAAATGAAAACTGTCCCTTTCTAACTGCAGCTTCTTAGACAGAGCACATTTCGTCACTTGAAGGCATCATTCCTGACAGACAACTGCGGATGTAGAAGCTTAATTTTAATGATTTTGTCAATTTAAATTCCAATATGTATTCCTTGAAAAACAGCATATTGCCACAAGATATTTTGTCTTTAAAGTAATGTCACTTCCAAATTCACAAGACATTATATTCGAGCATCTGAAAAAGTGAAACTTTCTGAACGACAGTTATATGACTGCAAGACGAGTTTTTGCCGTTATAACTTAAAGATGTTGGCTTTGAAGATGAAGTAATTTGGCCACACACACGTTTCGCCATAATTCACAAGATGTAACTATATACAACGTGGATGGCTCATTCAAGTTCATAAGATGTTAGAGTGACAAACACTTTAAATGAAACTTTGTACACACATGACATAAGCACACGCCAAAGTCAAATGCCAAGAATCGTAATCGGTTAAAAAGTACGGGGAAAACGACGAAACGAATGAGAACCTTTTCAAAGTCCTGGATCCCAAATCTTATTGGACAGGACCCAGAAATCTAAAAGCAATAACCTGGGGAAGTTCCGAAATAAATGTCCTGTCCGCCTCAAACTGTCAACACTGAATGCAAGTACCCGAAATAATCTTGTCATAGTCTATCTCAAACAGAGGAAACGTTAGCTTAGCCTTTACTCTGTATCTAATCACAACACATTCACTTGTGACAAAGACATCAATTCTACTGTTTTCAGTTTATCCTAATAAAATACTAGTTGATTATATACAACTAAACAATTACATCATGAATCTAATCAGTTCTAAAAAAATCGAAAATCGCTTGTTTCGCATTAAAAGGAATTCTAAATTTTTAAAGGGTGCTTGGTGCTTCCAATTCTTTTTAGCTGGTTGTGTCTTTTATGTCATGCCCTCATGTCATATTGTCTACTGTCTACGTCTACGGGCTACTACTGGTATACCTGCTAAACTGTCTGCAGCTGGAATTTGTGTGAGAAAAAGCTCCGAATTGCAAAAAAAAGACAATTACAATGCCAAATAGTAACCCAAGTTGTACAAAGTGATCGACTGACTGATGCACTTCTAAACAATGGGTACAATAAGTTGCACTGCAAGAATTCGAGTTATATGGAAAGGGCAATGGAATGGATTGGAATGATTCTATACAACGTCACAAAAGTCACAAGTTAGTGCAGAAAAGAAGCATCTGTGCTGCGTGAGAGATGTGTTAGAGCTTTTGTCTTATTGAAGATGAACATTTTCATAAGAGTTGTCGTTGGCAGTGGCAGTGTCGCCAAAGGAAGGAAGGAAGACGACCTGCTCAGTTTGCTGGTTGAATGGGAAATAAAAAGTGTGGCGCCTTGGTCTGCTAGCCTACGTCTTGAGCTAATGGAAAAAGTTGGTAGGGCCACACAATAAGGCCAACAGGTAGGCCTCCGTCCAACATCTACCTGTCCTCTCCTAATTGCCCCACTGTCCCAAACATCGAAAGACCATTTGACTAATTGCTCCCCGATCCAGCCAGCCTCCATCCACCCATTTCTCTCACTTGCCATCCGTCTCCACGACTCAAAATTCTCTGGATAAAAGCAAAGACTCAGTTCTCCAGTGCAGAAGACTCGGTCAAGCCTCCACAATACACAACCGCAACCGCAACTAACAATACTGTGAACTGAAAACGTGTATGAAGAACTCTCCAGTCAAAAACTCAACCCCCGGCTCTGTATTTCTTTTAACCCTTAAACATTACCTTTATGTCATATTCAACTATTCCTTCACTGTTTTTGCTCTCAAGTCTTCTTCTCTAAAGACTTTGGGTTTCTTAAGTTTCTTTGACTTTTTGACTCTTTCGCTTTCGTCCTGGTAAAGTCAACGTCAAGTCTTTTTAAGCAGTTCTGCTTGTTCGTCGTTCGTCGCACGACTATGCTTCTTCGTTCATAACAAGTTCCAGCTTTGTATCTGATGAGCACTTTGGCTCCTTTGACTTTTTCTCTGTCTACGCATAACATAGTCTTATTTCAAACAAAACAACTTATAGTAAATAAAGTACCGTATATGAAACAACTGAAGCACTCGAAGAAACCCCATATCATATGAAATTGTAACCACAAGGGAAGTTTTTCTCAGTCTTCAAAAATATGCAAGGCGTCTGCCTTCATTCAAAACGTTCCTTACTCACAGGATTAAAAGATGTTGTCTTCGCTACTCATCCATCCAAAAGATAGTTCAAAATCCTCCTTAAGGATAGACGATACACTTATCTCCAAATCCTCAATTGAAGCAAAGGCAAATGTTACAACAAGAACGAGAACAGTAAGTCGGTCGACTTCGACTTGACTTGTCTTGTTGGACCCGAAGTGTCTCCAAACTTTCAAAATATTTACTAAACGAGCAACGTCCGTCCTGAATTCCTAGCTTATTTGTTTCCTTTATAGAGAAAACATTGAAGACAATGAAGAGACTACACGTACAAAATTAGGAACAGATGAGAGTCGATAGAATGTTTTCACGCTCTTTTGCCCTTAGGACTTTTCGAGCTACGGAAATGACATAATTCACCAAGCTTAAAAGAACACTTAGAATCGAGGGCAACTTGAAACTCTATAAACGTAATCGGTGCTAAACTTAAACGTGTACACACCGAACCGGAATATTTTTTATACAATTTAAAAAATACTACAATCTTAGAGTGAACGCACAAGAAAGTGCGTTCAAAGCTCATTACTAACTAAACGAAGTGAAGACACCTTCGGGTGTGTAAATTAACTTACCGGTTTAATTATATTGTGAGCGTACGAATAAAATCCGGTCATAAAAACATCACGCAAGTCATTTTGCTAATGGAACAGCACAACTGCATCAGTTTCTCAATGAATGCACTTACTTTTCATCTACTTTTGGTCATACTAGTTCGTAATAAAGTGTTGGAAGGTGTTGGTTTTATGTTACTAACAAAACAAGTATAGTAGCAGACGCAGACGCAAATATACACCAAATACTAATCATACATTGAAGATTTGCAAAGTAAAAAAAATGAGCGAAGCTTGATGCATTTTAATTTTGTATCATTATGATCACAGAGCACTTGGCTTTTTCAAGCGGTCTACTTCGCAAACACGGTAATAAGCCCGTGTTTTTTATGCATGCCAGTTTTTGCACATTTTAACTTCTGCATTACTGACTGCTTACGGCTAGGTTTGCGCACATGACTATGACTGTCCTAATTTACTTGAATGAGCAGAAACAAAAGGAGCAAGTCATAAAAGCATGCATTGCGAACTTACGCGTAACAACATGTACATTATATGCAAAATGATATCTTTTCTCACTTCTGTACAATTGTAATGGGAAAGGTCAAGAATAGAAAATCTCATTCGTAATTTTACCTGTTGGTTGTTTATTTGGTACGACGCGTACACTGCAAATACAGGGAAGAGGAGGAGATGAAGACGAAGACAATCTCCAGATTTTAAGTGCTGCGTAAACACGTCATAAAACGAGTGCGTGTATAAATCTGTTTGATGATTAGCAAGTCTTTAGAATGTTTGAATTGGTTCGTTTGAAGTCTGAGCATATTACACTACTGTTTTTAGTTTAACATTTGCATTTACACGTACCGTCTGATATGATACGAATACACAACAGAAAATAAGCTTCGGCAAGGTAAGTACTAAGACGAGATTATAAGATGATTCGAGAGTATATTATATTAGGCGAGATATATAATTTTTTCTTCACATGTGCTTCTTCAGTCGATTTACAGACGCATTAGTTATGCCTCAAGACTCAAGGCATATTGTTTCATACTGCACACAACATAGGAAACAGGGAAAAATTATTTTGAGGGATTCCAATACAATTGCTCACGTTTCTGAGACGGTGTGACTCTCTTCTTGTTTGAGTAAGGCTCTCCTGAGAACTCACAAGTAACAATATAACAACAAAGTTCACACTTGTTCAATAAGTCAGCCGAAGCAGGCGAATTGCATCCAACAGGAAATGTCTGCAGTGAAGACGCGTGAGTACGCGAAACGTGCTTGCGATGATGAACAAGATGTAGATCAAAAATTGAATACGAATATATATATGAACTTGCTGTTTTTTCCTTAGCTTTTGATATAATAATAAGAAGGTGTGTTTGTTTGGATTGTTTCTGTTGTTACTTGCTTCAAGAAACTTGCAATGTATATTCAATGCGCTTGAAACATTTTCTTCGCAGAAGTAGAAGATTTTTGAGATGGTTCAATTCACCAAAAACAATACAATGTGACTCCACTTTTCAACGGGTAATCATAGTTTTCTCTTGCACTTGGTCAACCATGGTATCAACGGTGATGGTGGCTGGTGCTTATTTGAGAGGCAAATTAGAGGTAATTTGCATTCATGCTAAATTGTCAATCAGCACGGAGGTTTTAAAGACACGATTCCCGTGTAAACTCAAAAAGTCTTCTTGAGAGACACCTAGTCCATAAATTTTTTGGCGTCAAATTCCACTTTGTATTTTCAATGAGGCAAAACGACCATTGGACAATGTTACATGTCACTTGGTCTCGACATGGACGAATGGTCACCTTCCAAAATCTTCTATCATTCCATTCTTTTACAAACCTAAAATGCCAAATCACAATTCATTAAACATTCGTCCACATGAAATCTACAACCTTGCTAAAGACATGCAAATTCTACCCAACTGTGGTTATCTGAAAATTCTGTAATTGCATCATAATTGACTTAACTGCCTAACTAGCAACACCAATAAAACACGATTGTGATATCACAACATACCGTCCTCCTATCGTGCTATCAGATAACGTAATCGACTATAAAATAATGACAATACAAAAAACCAATAGGATGAAATCATGATAAATGCATTGTTGCACACAATTCCAAACTATGAAGATCGGATTCACATTATTATCACGATGAAATGTTGTTATCTCGTGACACTTGTAATAATTTGTAGCCGAACGATATAAAAGCTCAGTACGCATATTTTATTTCGCCGTAGCGATGATTTTTTACGATTTTTAATTTTTTCGATCTAAATAAAAGTTTTCAGAGCCGAAAACAATCGTTCAAAATTGTGTCCGCTTTCAGTTCAAGTTGAAGTTGTATCAACACAAAATTGATGAATTAATAATTAATAAACTGTGCTCACCTGATGATTAACGATGACGAATGATCACTTTTGACTTCTATAAAACGACGGTCTGAACAATATAATTCCCAGTTCACAACAGTGGCACTATTTCAATGATGATTCAAAATGAATGACGAGCAATAAAAATGTGAGACGTGCTTCAATTGCTTTCGGAGAGCTGAATGACTTGGAAACTTCTCAAAACCGGCAAGGCAAGGGAAATGAAAGAATCTTTTATTTATTTTTCTACCTTGCCCTTGTTTTGCGCTGGAGTTCTAATGGACTCGATGACGTTGTTGTTCACTCAAGCCAACAATGTGAAGTAACAATGTTCTCTAATGACACGAGACCTTTATAATGCTTTTATGGTGATTATTACTAAGTTCCAAGCTGTCTTATAGCGAGTGTTCATTCACAAAAAGGGCACAGAGGAGTAATAAAGATCATGAGATCACGTCTGTCTGGGTTATTCTGAAGATCCGAGGTTTAGAATCAAACTGAGACATCACAAAAAAACAGTTTTGAAAGTCACAAAGAATCAAATTGATTCATTTCACAGTAAGTTCACATTTTTAATTTAATGAATTACTCGATTACCTCAAAAACTAACATTAAGACACTGTATATTTTGAAAGCTGCCGACAAAAAATATAGTTTCAACATGCGCACAAAAACTCATTAAAATGACTTTTTTTCCCAACAAGATTGTTTTAGTACGATGGATGATGAGTTTGATGAGTCTGTCTCCTCCGATGAATGCAGACTACATCGATTGTTGTAATTTAGACTGTTTGTTGTTTGTTGGCAACAAAGAAAAAGTGGTTTCCCTTCTTTTGGCACTCATACACTGTCAGACACATACAGAAAACACACCTTTGTGAGCTCCTGTATTGCTTATTATGCTTTCCTTTCGATGATTCTCGCGTCTGTGCTCTCGTTCCATGTGCAATTCTCAAACTCAAGAGAACGCATACTCGAAACGTATCAAAGTAGCAGGTTTGCGTTTTGTGAGTTTGCAAAATGTTTGTAAGGTGTGTAAAAGTAATCTTATAATTGTATTTGTATTGTATTCTCCTACCTTTGACTTGCAGCTAATGGGATAGAGTTAATCTAACAATGAAGAATTGCAATCCTATAATAATATGTATGCAAAGTTGCATACGCACACGGCACACAGGTAAAAAGAGAGATTTGAACGTGTTGTTGTCTTGTGCCCCTATCGTAGAAGAATGAAGAAGAATTGCCTGAATGAAAAGCACAGGAGCAACTTTTGTGACTCCTCTTCTCACCGAAAGTAACAAGAAGAACGTAACTCGTGGTCGTGTTCCTTTTGTCCCAAAGCTTATAAGAAGGGAGAATTTGAAGAAGCGTTAAGAAGACTTCTCGTCTCAGCTTGATTCAAGCTGAAAATGTAATCCAACATCCAACCTTTGGATAAAGTAACATTTGGCTTTTGTGGACTCGACGACTGACTTGACTGCCTTTTTTCCTTGAGAAGTATTGTATAAAAGGGGTAAGATGAACAGATTACGTGGAGCCGGTCGTCGGGTTTGGTCGGCACTTTGTGACTCACATAGACACTGGGCGTCCTCCTCCGACTTTCGGGGTGTAAAGTGGCTCGCTAATAGGACCTGGGCGGGTTAGGAACCGCCTTTCGTCACTGCCTCACGTCCAACCCTCGACGTTGTGGCGACTTTGCAATTTTTCCCTTCTGCTCTGTCCTTTTTATTGTGTCTTGTGTGTCCCAAATCCAAATCCATTCTCGGCTCATCCTTTCATTCTTATGCACCTACGCTGCTGTGTAGGATTAAAAAGACTTTCGCAAAAGAACTGTCTTAAATCTCTCAAACCTCTCATCTTTAACTTTAACCCTTTCTCAATACACAGCATCTACATTCATTCAACAACCAGAGAGAGAAACTCCAACCCATACCTTCATTTTTGCATGCAAAATGCAAATGAATGAATGTATGAAAACTCAAGTCCTGTTCCGATTTTTTAGCTTTGATCCTTCTTATGTACTGAATACAATAGGAAAAAGTTGTTTTGGGAATTTAAAATTCATAATGGATCAAGTCACTGGAAAGTGGGATTTGAACGATTTTTCGTGGTTATTTCTAATGCATTTGGTTTTGGGCGCAATGTGCTCCAAGTTCCAAACTTGGTAAAACAGTGACATGACAGCATAACAGCGTCCCTTGAATTCTTCTGAATGAATTAGTAGGAATTGAAAGATTGGTTTTTTTATTCAACTCATGTAATAATCTTTGCCCACTCCATAACCACATTTCCTTTTATGTCCATGGTCATTGATTTGGATTTGGACATGGAAAGAGACTTTTGGACTACTAAGTGAAAAAACGTACGCAATGAATCATTTTGATTATTTTATATTATTTTTTATTTTGTACTGACTTTTTCCTGAAATTCGTGAATCCTAGAATCCCATTTCACAAAATTAGACATAAATGGGATTATACTATGACTATATGAGGTGCGTTTGCGTAATTACCATTTTACAATTTTAGTATCGTAATTACTGAGTTGATAGCATTCAAACTGGAATCATAAAATTAATTTTAATCAACCAAAAAAGTCATTTCGTTTTCAAAAGTCTGCCATTTGGTTTCAATTTTTTCCCCTTTCTTGTCAAATTGATGGATTGCACGCAAGGTTTGATGGATACTTAGCACGATATATTTTGCACAGCCATTTTCTTTTTTCATTTGTGTTGGTGAGCACGCATCTTCTCAATTTCACCACCGCCCCAACCAACAACGACCTAATTCATTATGCGTAGACAACTCACTGAAAAGTCGAAACTAGCGTTGTTAATGGGGTTTGGCTGACTGACTGACCAAATGGCGACATGCAAACTACTATAAGAATACTGAAACGAAAAAGTGACTGGTTGCTTGACAAGCTCAGATTGACAGGTACATGCTATAATTTTTCAAAGGAGAGAAGCCGATTCAATGACAACCTTGTCAAGTACTAAAGAAAGCCTATCATGAATCATGAAGATTGCTTAAAGTCTATAAAATAACCAATTTAAAATAGGATCTTTTTTGTAGGGTTGGAATGAATTCGTTAAATGGATGATCGAAGAAGAGTTTTTGATAAGAAGATTCTGCGCCGTACATTCAGTTTATACGGATTACGATTACACTGTAACGATAATCATTAGAAAGCAAGCTTTTATTGATAAGCGTATGAAAAAGTGTCATTCGAAATAACATGAACTTAAAAGTCTGTTGAAAGAATAATCTTCAGTAAAAAGTGTGAATTAAAAGTGAATAAAAGTTGAAATGTCTTTCTCAAGTTTGATTATTGCACACGAGTTTGCTATGTTTTTTCATGTAGTTTAGCACAAAGTAGCTATAAAAACTTATCAAAATGACAAGTTGGCAAAGGTTTCGCTACCGTGTGACCAAAGGACTGCGTCAGGGTGGTCAACGGCTTTTCAGTTGGGAGTTTTGCGTTTGGGACGGGAAAGGATTCAAAGACTCGTATATCACAAAGAATGATTTGGTTTAAGTGTAAAGTACACTTGGGAAGAGGAAAATATAAAAAAAGTCCCGGAAATTTGATGATGGGACACAACAAGTTGATGCTTGGGAAAAAAGATCTCTCACCTACCCGCTGGTGATGCTTTCCACAAAAGTAAAGAAAAGAATAGGACCGTTGCCTCTGCATTTGCGATTGCCGTTTGGTGTGAGTTCAAAGTTATCGTAATCTTTTGAAGAGGTCAACATTAAAAAGAGTAAAGTCTCATTCACATTGAAGGCAAAATGATGATGTTTTTAGCGAAATGAAGCTTGAGCTTGAAGCCTGATGAGATTACAACAACAAGACACATAACGTGATGTGATATCCACAAAGTCATTTTCACTGACGTTATTTCTCAGATAAACTCGGTTCAAATTAAATTAAATGGAGAAGGATGCTCTAATTGGTCCAATTCAAATCTGGATGGCTTTTTTATTCAAATGAAATGAGTGTGGGCGATCGGATACGATTGCTCCTGTGCGAAAAGAACGGACTGTCTTATCTTCTCTCGCACGCATAAACTCATATATCATCTACCATCATATTTGTGCGGACAACTTCAGGTGAGATTAGACTTTGCTCCCCCACTGTTGGAGCAATTAAACCTAATGTTAATCCCATGAATGGAATGGAAGTACAAAAAAAGTCATTTTTCCATTATACCATTTGACACAGTGCTTTTTCACGTTATTCCTATCTTGGAACACGAGTCATTTCTGACAAAAAATCTCATTTTAACTGCTTTGCTTAATGAACTTAAAATGGATTTCCTTCATTGCATTACATTCGAGCTCATAAACTTATACGCTACAAAAGTCTTTTTTTCCCTCTTTTTTACTATGTTAAATTGTTGGTTACACTTTACAATTTCCAGTGTTTTACAGTCTCATTCATCTACGGCTCCTTACTTCAAATAAATATTAATTACATGGGAATTTTTAAAAATAAACTGTATAATGTCCAATGTAACTCACACATTCCGCTTTGTTAAATTGCATCTTTGATTTTGTGAGAGGTCGACCAATGACTCATTGACATGACACGAGTCAAGAAGTTTGAGTATTATTGCATAGCATTTACTTGAAAAGGACTTCACTTTATTCCAGGCATTTCTTTTTGCAAATTGCAAGATTTTTGGAGGGGGCGTGGGATTGACATCGTGAAACTGAGAATTTTTGCGAGTATTTTTAGAAAACCAATATGTTTCTAAGACTGGCATTTTAGCTAAATGTACATTCCCTATGGAGTTTTGAAAAGAAAAAAAGAGAAATACTCTACAATATAGACTTGAGACCGTTTACTACACGAGAATGAGTTGAAGTGGAGCTTCATGTCGGGAACTGGGAACGGAGTCTTTTTTGGGGTAAATTGAATCGAGGCACGGAACTTTTGTTATCGGAGAGGTTAGTTGAATGCCAATGGAACTACCGCACTTTGGTCTTATGTGTTGTGTGTGCTTCCTTTGTCCATTAGACAGGGCAGAGAGGTTTTTGACCATCTGAGTCGTAAATCATCACACAAAATTCAACTTCCTCAGACCTGAAAAGTTTTGAGATTTATAATCGAGCTCCTATCACACTATTTTCCATCAACTCTCGGGAAACCAAAGTCATACAAGACGGTTTTCCTCCTTATCCGTGCAATTTTATGGCAGTGGGAGTGCGTCAAACAGCTCACCAAAAAATTTGAGCCTTATGGCCAGGCCACAATCATTTTTGGATTTTCTCATGCAGACAGACTGTGAAGATTAGCTCAAAGTTTCACGTTTCCCCTCTGAGAAAGATGCTACGATCTACGTTTTTTGGGTCCATCCAGTCCATCCACCAAATCTTGTGTGTAATTGAATTTCCTATGTGCGCAATGCTGTACGCACAACTTAAAACTCAATAAAGACAAGACCAAAAGTCAAATCACCTGAAAGTTTGTTAGCATTATCAAAATCTTAACTCAAAAAAGCCTTCACGATCATGAAGGCGAGAAGACATACAAAATGCTGTAACTTCTATAGAAGCGTGCGTAGCGTGTCCCGTGTTTGTGTGGTTTTCTATCTCGGTCGGGTTAATCTTTTGGGTTAAATTCATTTAACTATATCTTCATTTTGGTAACTCGACTCTCTCAACAGCTTATAATCTCCAGATTAAGCTTGTTCTCTCTTCAATGGTAACTAATTTTACTTTTATCATTGTGTAAGCGTGAAATCAAGACGAGTCGTCATAAGTTCATTTAGATTATGAAAAGAGGCAAAATTATTAAGATAAATGTGATACATTAATTTGAAAAGTTGACTTGATAGGATAAATACTTGATAAATTCATACTCTCTATCTCTTCTACTTGCATTGCAAAAGGTGCATGCAAAAGTATACAATAGACAGGCAAAATAGTATTAACTAATTAACGTGCTCCACGAAGCGAACCTTTCCAGTGAAGATAACTAATTTTATCAACTTGGGCAGACGACAGCTCAAAATTTCACACTTTTGTCATATTATACCGTTTACCTTAAATTATCTCAACCGACTTCACACTTCATTATGACAATTGTATACCTTTACTTAATCTTAATTGGTCACATCAAGCGATATGCGATCCATCATCAATATATCATTTTCCTTATTATGAAATACTATTATCATTGTGAGCTATATTAGAGTACATATCTCTATATCCAGGTGAAATATGGACATTCCTCCACATTTTTAGGACTCTAATAATTATGCTATAGAATTTATTTAATATCCGCTAATACTTTCTGGTAAATTACTTGAACGAACATTTAAAATACATTAGGATTTCTACGCACAAATTGGAATTGGATTTACAACCCGTGCAACTTAATGTGCTGTAAAGAATAAAGGGATGTTGTGTTTCACGTCGAACGTTAATTAGCACTAGTAATTAGTTGCAACAATTAAGACATTAAGACAGTACAAGGTAAATGATACGTTTTATGTAGAACAAGAATTATTCGTCGAGTTTGCCTTGTTGGAATTCCTTGTGTTTAAAGAACTATATGGCAAAATAAATCTGCACACATCACATGAAGTATGCAACAATGCAACAATTAAAGTGCAAAATCCGGTGAAGCATGAATCAGCTTCAGCACCTCATCGTCCCATACTAAAGTAATGGTCAACTAAAACTTAATGACGCATAATATAATAAAAGAAATGTTTATAAGGGAATCAATGCAAAATGGACACAATGAAAAATTCTCTATTCAATTTAATTTAACTGCTCCCCATAAGAAAGTGACGAGAGAGAGGTGCATAATAAAAACGTACAACCTGTGTGTGTGTACTTAATTCATTTACTATTCACGTTTTACCCCAGAACACGTAACGTACACCGTTGTTCGTTGTTCCTTCATGAAACCACGTACTTAATTTTGCATATATTTACCTATTTGACTACCAAAAATTGTTAAAATGCATAGAGCAGATCCTGTTAATTTGCAAGTACACAATTTCTAAACTTTTCTAGGCCAACATTATCATATTGGATTTCATGTTGCATTCACATTTCACACTATGTAAAAGCATCGTGAAAACATGTAAAAATTCACACTGAAAGAATATTAAGAGCAATGAAAATTTTATTAGGGAAGGGCCAACTGATGTGGTTACAGTAAATAGTGCAAATAATATGCAAAAGGGTTGAAATCTTCTGCAATGACTTTGCTTCTGGGAGGTTCAGTTTGAGGTTTGCATATTTGCATTACAACAATAAGGACTTTTGTATAAAAGCCACCATCCCAGGTTGAACACCAAGAACAACATTGTTAAAAGGAAAACGTGAAGATAATAATGCCACAATTGTGAAATGAATGCCTCTTGAGTCCGCCTTCATTAAAGAGTCATGTAGTACGATTAAAATTTAATGAATGGCATTATTAAAGCGTAACAGCATCTTGGGTGAGCTTTTGGTAAAAGGGCAAGTTTTTGGAACCTTAAAGTTCATGTTTGTTCCATGGGTCTAAATGACGTTTTATGGTGGGAAGTTACATCTGGTTGATCATGGGAATTGCATAAATCACTGCAACCACTTAGAAAAGCACAGAAGCAACTCTTCCAGCACACACAACAGAAGAAGCTAATCCGCAAAAGTGGTTTAATTAAACTTTACACACGGGTGTATAAAGGTGAACTTATTATTTCTACACATTCATGCAAAGTAGTTAAAAGTGAAACAATGAAAATTGTGTAGCGTGTGTAATTTCCATAAGGTTTTGATTGAGCTTCCAGGTCAAAAGCGGATTCACACAAAACCACAAAGATTGTAAACAAGTTAGCAAGAGTAACTTTTAATGTAAACAATTGTGCTTTATTTGTACTTGGTGCGTACATTATATTATCCTGTCTGAAATTTATTTAAGACATGAATCCTAATTAATCGTACATTGTATGGTCACTTGAGAGAATAATTAAGATGATGGGAAGCTCGATAATTATTATTGACATTTACATCTGTACTTTCTGGCTTCTGTTTCCTGTCGCTACTTGAGACAGAAAATATTATTTTCAAAATGACTTTTCTTGTTGAACAATAACAGTTTCCTGTTCCACAACGTACTTACGTTATTACTGTACTGTTTTGAACTTGTATACTTTTTGCTGTACACGAAACCATGAATAACATTTCTTTTAAAGCTGCACAAAAAAAGAGCTAAATTACCTTACAAAGACTGCACACGCCTAATAACTTGTATGTTATAAATTGCTAATAAAAGACTAGGACAAACTCATTTCGTGTAATTAGGAAAAAGACGTACAACTTCAAATACGTTTTTTCAACTACGACAAAAAATGTAAAATGTATGGTAAATTCTTGATTTATACAATATTGATAAATTATATAATGTACACAGTTATACAATTGTTATTGGCACTTGTGGAATTCAGTTTCGCCATGTAGGATGTTCATGGAAGCTTTGAGCTGCAATGAATCAACGGGACGGAAACTACAAATTACTGGTCAATTAGTCATTTTCTATAGTTTTGTACTTTTTAGATACAATTAACAGCTAAAATTTACAGTAATGATTGTATTTATAACATATTTATCACTGCACTTCTTATAAGAAATGGATTGTCAACATGGGGTGACTTGAACATTCTCGTTCATACGCTTTTTATACTTTTAAACACTATTACATTCTAATTTCTAACTCAAGTTCTCTAAAAGGTTTCCTAATAACAATGGGAAATTGAGCTAAAGCTTAAAATGCAATGTAAAGACATAAAAAAGAAACTTATACAACTATTCATGATTATTCATTATTTTGCAACAATTAAAAAACGTAGTGTAATATTATTGTAACAATAATTTAATATATTACTGTTTCTATATGCGTTGTGTTGTAACCTGTTTATTGGTTTTGAAACTCAAAGTTGAATTTAAAATAATTTTATTATACAATTTATTGTATATTAAAGCCAGGAAACTAAACCTTAAGAGACGAAACAAAGAAAAAGAGTGTTTCATTCTGTTTTTGACTTGCTACTTTTCTACGCTTTTGGAATTGGAACTGAAAGTTTGATCAAAGCTATGAACTATGAAGATGAAAGAATTTCTGGAAGGCACTTTGTTTCCACTTTCAACCTTGACATTCTTTAAATAAAGTAGTGAACTTTCAAACATTGCCCGAGTGCTGACGATGAATAGAGATCAAATCGGCGTGATCGTCCAGTTGACTCAGGTTTATCATTCCTTCCTTGTCGTCGAGACGCATCGCACTGTGGTTCTCATGGCTATGGTGTGTGTGGTCAATGGATCCAGCTAAATTACTGCAAAGACAAGAAACAAGGCACGGTCTCCTGTCAGAAAAAGGGTCGACGGAGGTCTTTTGTCTTCATAAAAGGTGTAGTAAAAGTAGGTCTGGATTGGATCATTTTTGGTGTTTTACTATGTTTTTGGGACGAGAGGACAAACATTCCAAAAATTCTTTTCTAGAAATAAGAAAACAATCTCTCACCTATTGACAATTTGTCGGGTTAACACAGACGAAGACAACCCGGATGACTCGTGATGATGACTAATGCTCCCATGATGTTGAGTATAAGGGATGGAATACGACGTCGCCATACTTGGAAGGGTCTGATGACCCAAAAGTGAGACGCCAGAACGTTGGAGTGACTGTTCAATCAATGATGTCCCACCGGAAGGGCCGCTCATGCCGTGCTGTTGATGTGGCGGAACTCCCTTCAGAGACCCTTAAAATTGTTATCAAAAGTCAAAAACATAACACATGCCTTTAGTTTTTTTTTCCTTTTTGCCTAATAAGAGTGAACATTTTTTCAGATTCTTCCGGTTAATTTACAAAAAGGACGCTTTTTTAAAATGGATAATCCTAATCGATATTACAAATGGGACCAAGGCAGATGGTGTCTCATCTTTTTAGTTTTTGTTACATTTTTTATTATTTTGTAAGATGATTTTGGATTTTGGTTTTTCCAAAAAAATCGCACATACTTGGAGTGCCAACTTGCGGATGTTGAGTTAGAGCGGATTGAAGAATGTGATTACTTGGCATGGATGTTGTGATCACCGGGTAATGTTTCTTGTCGGATGCTCCTGTGGATTGTGGAGATGCAAGAGTGGAACCGACACCAGCCGGACTTTTGGGTTTCCTCTTCCGAGTCTGGATTCCTTCTTTTTTCATAGTCTTTGGTCTGGCGACCTGTAATCAGACAGGTCGTCTTGTCTCCAATTTTTTTTCATCTCAGTCAGTCAGCATAAGAGCATTAAAACAAAGCAAGAGCTTCATGATCCCCCAAATCTCGTAAAATCGTAAAGTTGTCCTCGTATGACAACATGCATTATTCCTTGTTCTAAAAGCTCTTTGTACAAATTTTAAATATGATGCGAAGTGAGTGATGACGATGAGCCATCTCGTATAATACGACAGAGAAAGACTGTCCGATCATAAATTGACTGTCTTCTAACATTATAAAAATTTATAGTAATAGTCATAGTTCAATTTGGAGAAAAGTGAAATTGCAAATAAAATAAAAAATATTCTGAAAGGTTCTCATAAAAAGTGCCAGATATGACTCATTTACTGAGCAATTGGGTTTCTTTTAACGGGAGGGACATGGACACAAGAGCTCATGAAAGTCGACTATTTTCCATCAAAAGACTCACTGGCGTGTAATGAGTATAGGCAAAGCAGCCAGAGTGTGAGTGCATTGCATCGTTAAGATAAGGAATGAAGCAGCCGAAAAAGCTCCAAAGAGCCAAAAACTTTCCGAAGAAGTGGAGACGCTACGACTGAAAGTCTGCAGCAATAAGCAGTTTGTAAACTTTTGTTTTGTTCCGAAGGCAGGCAAACGCTAGCCTTCATCACTTTTTCTTCAGCTTCTTCGGTTGATTGTAAAGCTCGTTTCGTGGTTTCAAGTGCTTTTGCTTTGCCTTTTGCTCCTTTATATACAATGAAGTAAAATTGCTTTGACGGACGAAGAGGAAAAGGAAGAAGAGAGCATAAACCAGAAACTAACATTCTCAATTTTCAACAAGCAAATGGTTTTCACTTACCCCGTGCAACTTGAAGTAAAGTCCACACGCATTGCAAACAGGATCACCCTGAAAAATGTCCAGTTAAAAACAAAATCCAAATAGGAAAATCTTACAATTTTTGATAGCGATTGATGTGAAAGTCGACTTTGATTTGAGCTACGTTTTCCTACTGGAAAATTAAAGCAATTTTACCGAATTATTGCGTCGCCACAAAGTAGTCGTGGACGTTTCGCAGTTTGAACAACTCATTCCTTGTCGTCGACTTGTACCCTGGAACATTGAAACAATTGTAGCCAATTTTCAGACCACAATGATAATGATTGATTGATGAAACATTAGTAAAATGCAATGAAATGTAAAATATAGGAAAGTTAATTTTTGAATTGTATCTGAATTGAATAGGTTTCTCTGAATGGAATCATCCTGGAAAAGACATTGCTCAGAATTTTGTCATGCACTCGAGGGGACACGAGAGAGACACTTTATCGACGGAAACTCATCATCAACAGCTCTAAGTTTGTGGACACATTAAAGACAGGACAGAAAAGGTGAAGCACTCACAGCGGCAGACACCCGCTTCTGTTGATTTCGATTCAGCGGTCGGTTCATCCCGTTGGTTCTAGTATAGAGACCACAAGCATTACATAGATAGTGTCCTGTATCGTCACGTCTCCATAAAGGTGTAACATGAGCACCACAGTTCACGCACTCTTTGGGGTCAACTCCGTAGTATGGCATGTGTTCTTCGGACCACTGACCACCACCCCCGGTCACACCGGATCCTTGTCCCGATAAATGTCCATGGTGATGTCCAAAAGATCCACTCGGTGGTCCACTAAAATGTCCATATGGACCTAACGGCTCACTTCCCCCGCCGTTCCCTTGCAAATCCATAGCTAGGATATTCGGCGGCCCATGCAGCGCTTGCACTTGAATCGGTGGTGACCCGCTGCTGTAATGGTGACTCTCCACTGGATGATGAGTCCAGTTCTAATCAGTTCAAAAGAACATTTTGTAATCAAATATCAATACATCTAACAACATCGCATCACATTTTTCGTGCATCCAATCTTTCCCCATTATCGGTATTATATTCTCAACTATCACTCCACAACCTTTAGCTAATCTATCATATAATACATGATTTCATGAAATGTACTGTACAACTCTGTACAGTCTGCTTTCTTTATCCAACTCCACAAGGTTGGACGAATCAAGATCATCATGACATTACCAGCTTCGTCATTGACATGGCACAAGTATATATTCGTTCGCTCACTCTCAATCAGTCGGTTTGATGAAGTTCCACTATCTAATTTTATCACAACCGATGAAAAATAAAAGTTACAGTACTACTTGTACCACGATGATTGGGAGATGGGATGAATGACTCCGTGACCGATGAAGTGCCTTATATTCATGCTGGAGCAGTTTTAATCAGTGGACAATAATTCAAACTCATACATAAAGACGTAAAGCAGTTCCAGCGTTTCACTTGCAAAAACGACAATAAATAAAGCTATTAATTACGGCTTTTCATATCGGTCACCCAAAATACAGCTTTAAAATTTCATACAGGCCTTCCAAAATTCTATCGTACGCTGTACGCAAAAGCCTCGATTCAACTTCATTAATGAGTTTCCAGCTACATTACCTATGAATTATGTAGCTTTTCATGCAAGATATCAGTTTTTGGAGTTCCGTAAGACGGAAGTAGTTAAAATCATATGATTACACGCTTAACTGCTTTAAGAGAGCAATAAAAGTCGTGAAAGGAAAGGGTTTCGAATACATATTACGGCCTTACTTGGTGACGTTGTTGTCGGGAAAGCAAAAAAAAGTAAATAAAGGGTACAAGAACGTTATATTACGTTACATTACACTACTTTACGTAGGAAAGTGTAATTTTATAGAGTAAAAGTGGAGTCATCGTATCACAGTCATCGGAAAGTTTACGAACACTTTCAATCTAGTAGTGGAGTGAACGGAGTGAACTGCATTATGATAATCAGGTGGTTTTATATCGTCTAGATTACACGGTGGATAACATCCTCCCTGGTAGTAATTAGTAGATACGCGCTTGTATATCTCTTTTGGGTTAAAAGGAGGGCGAGACGAAAAAGGACACAGACGCATCTTCAGTGACGACGATGAATGTTCAAGTTTGACAAAAAAACAACAACATGTGAGTGTGTGACGTTGTCTACCTCATTGCGACTGCTGGGAGTGGACGGGTAGTAGCTGTTGGTCAACGTGTACATGGCTTGGCCACCCTGTGACGGAGAACTCATGTATCCATAATATCCTTTATCTTTCTCACTCAAACCTGAAAGAGAGAAAAAGACACCAATCACCAAAAAGTCTCCCAAAGGGGAATCGACAAGACAGTCAGACTGACATCAAAACGCTATTTATATTATTATTCTGGTGACATTAATATATTAAAAAGGACATTATAGTAGTCTACATCACATTATAGTCATATATACAGCGCGTAAGGAAAAACGGGTTCCTGGGTTTTTTGGGGTCTGGGTGTTAATTGTCAGCAGAAGCTACAAGACAAATACATAATATTGTAGCTTTTTGTTGTTGGCTGCTGGGTACTCAAGGAACAATAGGAAACGTTGTTTCTCCAATGTGGTGACATGGGTAATGTAGAGCAAACAAAAAAACCGTCAGGTTTACGTCGACGTCGTCGTCGTTGTCCGCGTCATCAGACAAACCACAAACATTAGGGTTTGTTGGAAACCAGAAGTGAGAACAAAAAATGTAAAGCGGTTGTCGTGTTTGCTGTAAAAAATGCAAGCAAATGAACGGTCCGGTCACATTATACTAATACTTTGGAGGAAATGGATCCAAAGGTGCAATACTAAACTATAGTCCGAAGTCCTCCAAGTTTCCATCCATTTTTTTATTCGTATAATAGAAGAAGACGGCGTGAAATGATGTTTTTAACTTTTTTAAGTAGTCAACAAAGTAATGTTATACTTCATATACGTAATAATTTTTTGAGTGTTGAAAAGGTAAGGAGGAAAACAGAGAAGAGGTTCAGGTTTGAGAGTTGAAGAGAAGACGAAAATTTTTTATGGTGTGTATATATTTCCAAAGGAAAAGTGCACTGAGGAACTAATGAGTTTTTACTCTCACCTAATGGAGTGTAGGATGTTTGGTCCGGAGTATCTCCGGCAGTTGGGCGACTCTCGTAGTAAGAAAGAGGTTTGGAATACGACTCCATCACATGATGTCCAGACTCTGGAGTCTCATAGTCCTAAATGAAAAAACACACGTCACAAATGTATTAGTGAAAAAATGTTGGTTTCTTGCGTCTTCCTCGTCCAGTTATCAAATTTGTACACACACTCTCTCTTTGCTGGCTCCGCACAGACGAGATACGACTTTCTCCATTACTTACTACACATTGTAAACAGTCTTTCTACACAGTGATGGGCTTTTAAAGCAATCAGTACTTTAAGATGTACTCTCACACTACGAAAATATTCGTGGCATGCAGACGTAATCAACGTGACATCATTTACAGGTTCCCCCCGTAGATTCATCCTGTGAAAGCATTCTGATGCATTCATTTTGTACCATTTTTCAAAATCAACTTTGTAAATGCAACTGCAGCTTTGTTTGCATAGTGCGAATAATTAATCCTTGAGTCTACGATCGAAGAAGCAATTACATTTTCATCAATTTGTAATCGATTGCATAATGGTTGTACACATAAATAATAGCTAATAGTCTTTTTCTGTTGCAAAAAACAACTTTCCTGCAATTTTATTGTACGTATTGTTAAACACTTGTTTCAGAGGTTCTTGACTGGACGATAATTTTTTTTCGTCATTCTTCATTCTGGATTTGATGAGATGAAATGAAAGCAGCTTCTCTCTCTCTCTTACCTCTCCTTCATATTCGGTTGTATTATATTCTACTATGTAACTTGGTGAAAAAAGACAAAAACCGAGCAAAAACTGGTGTTACGAGCATGAAAAGTTGCCATTCCGCACTCAACATGGTGACACATGAAGCGAAGAGGGCGACAGCATTTTTAACGTCTGTTTCTCTCCATGCAAATCCTACATAAATACAGCTTTTCTTCTCGCCATTTTTACAAGAGGACGAGCGGACGGCGTGAAGATGACCACGTTATTCCACGTCACTTGGGAAGAATGAGTAATTACCAGGCGCATCAGCAAAGAAACAAAGCCCGGTAATCTAAAGTCGAGTCTTGTAGAAAAGTGGAACATTTTGATATAGTCGCTTGGTTTACCTTCAACAACATTTGTATCTGACTACTTGACTACTGAATTTTCTTGGTTCGTCTCATACAACTCGACCTGTACGATTTCTCCTATCCTATTATAACATTAAGTAATTGCAAAGTTTCATCTTAATGTTTTTAAGTTAATCCTACAAATTCGCAATATCTCTATTATACGTATAGTATCAAGGTATCATATAATATTAAGTCTGTACTACAGGCTTTACAGCAGTAAAACACATTGCAGTTGAAAGTTGCTGACATTGATATACCAGATTCGTAGAATGATATTAATTATGCTTTTTGCAATTTTCAGTGCATAGAATATGTGAATAGACAAGAAATTCGTATCTGCATTATTTTGTATGTAGCATAAAATTTGAATACTCTTTCCTTTTTATCCAGCTGAGCTAGAAGACTTTTTAAGGCTATCAAAAACATTTTGGTTTGATGGTGAAGGAAGCGCCATGACTGCCTAAAAATGACAATTACTGACGCCGTGTCGCCAACTGAAAACTGGAATCGAATGGATGCAGTAGTAAGTTGTTGGAAAGGAGCAAAAGGAGTAGATGGGAAAAGTTGGTGTCTGATTGTATTGGAAAAATGATCGGCACCACGTCTCCTACCTGATGTCGACTTTGCTGATAAGCCGTGTAGGGTGACGAGCGTGGAGAAGGGGTCGAATTGAGATGGTAGACGGACGGATGATTGGGCCCATGTCCATTATTATTATGGAGCCCGTGATGGCCTGTGCCATTCCCAGTGTTATTGTTCCCGGAGCCCGCCCCGTCGGCTCCAGGGTAGGGCGGCGGAGGTGGAGGAGGTGAATGATTCGGGTAATTTCCATTTCCAGCAGCTGCGATCGCCTGAGCAATGGCCATTGTGCTATTGTTTGCCACAATGTTTGCCCCTC
Source organism: Harlomillsia oculata (assembly GCA_019776145.1). Lineage (NCBI taxonomy): Eukaryota > Metazoa > Arthropoda > Collembola > Entomobryomorpha > Oncopoduridae > Harlomillsia > Harlomillsia oculata. The sequence goes on from JABASF010000588.1 coordinate 24,508, forward strand.
CTGATTGTCCTGATCCACGTAGCATTCCTGCCTCAGAATAAATGAGCCCTTGAATCGGACCTGCGTGGTTATGATACCCACTGTTAGCCAATGCTGCAAGGACTCTAAGATTTGTTGATTGGTTATTGTTATTAGAATGCAGTAATTCCCGACTTGTACTAGAATGGGAGTGCACTGAGGAGCTGCTTTCATGCAGTGCAATGGTTGAGGAGCCTGTGTGAAAAATTTGCCGAGTTCCTTGACTTCCTCCTCCGGAATGTGATGAATTGTCCTCTGTCCCTGGCTCACGTTTTGGAACGCATGGTAAAACTGCCACTTGCTCTTCGTCTATGAAACCTGTCATCATAACAATCATTTTCATGAATTACTTATTATTACACATTTTGGTACACATTTTTGCACTCTGATCTAAACCTGCTTAATCTTCATTTTATTGCAGTTTTGTATTGATGCAAAAAGAACGACAGCTAATGAAGTTAATAACAGGATATGCGTATGCCTATGCTCTTGGATGACGATGAGATGAGTAAGAACAGACATTATTATTTGCAATGGGTATTGTAATGCATTGGTAATTCCATTAGCATACATGACTTGGAAAGTAAACAATGTGACAGGTGACAAAAGACAGCCTATGCACTGTGACGGTGAGTAATTGGGAAAACAGCTTAGTAAAACTCTTATTAAGCATGGAAGAATGACTTTGATTAGTCGAAGAGTACTGCCTAATGCAATGACAATGAGATAGGCGGTAGGTCAGAGAAAACGACTAGTACACGTTCTCCGGCAAAAACTTACAACAACAAATCTCCATAAGAAAAATACAAACAAACAAACAACCTTTTACATGAATTAAAGTTTGATTTTGATGTCACAGGTAAAAAAAGGAAGTGCATTTTAAAAAGCTCTCAAAGGGCCGTGTTTTTCTAGTGTCATTAAGAATGAGCCACAAGAGCATTTTGAGGTATTGGACATATTACGTAGGCACATGACAAGGACCACGGACCACTCACTTTGGTCGTGGACGGTGTGGAGTGCCAAGTAAAATATGACTTCACTTTTCTTACTGTCCATTAAAGAGAGAGGACAAAAAGGTTAGAAAAAAGGGGCAGTCAAAGTTGTACTATTAGTATTACTTTAGACTTGAAAGCATTATAATTTCCACCCTTTGAAAAGCAGGCGCACGAACAAACGTTTTAGGCAGCCGGATTCACTTTTCATGCTTTTTGTTGTGACAAGGTGAAAAGTGAATAGTGCAATAGAGCTTAGGCTTACGAGCTACACGAGCTCCATACCATCTGGTCTCTCAATGCTCAATCCAAGCCCTGCTTTGCATATTTAAAACATTAAGGACTAAAAAAAACTATGCAAGCCTAAATTGTTATAGGAGGCATTTGAAGTCTATTGTTATTTTGTGTAGGATAGGCTTGTCATGTCAAAAGTCAATTACATATGCAAATGAGATTGAGGGAGACGGAGAACCCATTGAGAATTTAGAACTTTTTAAGGCGAAGTCACTTTGTCGACTTTTGTCGTGTGTCACCGAACATGGGAACGTGAAAGGGAAAGCCGTAGCTAAACAAAACACCCAAAGCCATTTTCTTCCTCTACAGAATAAATGGCTATAAGTTGTTAGCGTTTTTTTTGGTCAAATGTATGGGAGGAGAATTGACTGGCGCTTGTTGTTGCATTTTTCATTTACTAGTCTTTGAGTCTCGGCCCATGACGAAAAGTGTACTTTGACACCTTTTAAGCTTCAAAGATTAAATGCAAGAAGTCACATTAGAGGTCAACAAAGTTTTGCACTATAGGTTTCTTTCATTTACATTTGAGCCTATGTGTGTGGCTTGACTGACTGACGTATACACTTTTCTGGTACTTGTGTTTATTCTAATGTAACGTGTTACTAGTCTTAAAAAGCATTGTAATGGACTTTGGCCACTTTAACTTTCATGGCGGCTTACTTATTGACCCAAAGGATTATTGATTGATATTGGACCCATGGACTATTGATGAAGCAAAGTGCATCATTTAGATGCGAGATTGAAATTAAAGCGTAAAAGCATTTTAAACTTGTATCAAATTCGAGAAACGTTTAACAAGGTTTACTGCTTAATGAAATTGTGGTGATTGAAAGGTTCATGAGTCATGAGATGACGTAATCTCTTACCTTTGTCATGGTTAGGACCCATGCTGGGATTCACTTGATTGTGCGTGTAATGGATGACCCCGCGAGGTTGGAGTTGCTGAGTTGCAGCAATTGAACCGATTTCAGGAACGGGACTATTCGGCTGTTTGACACGCGAAATGCCGTAGTTATTTCCTGAAGAATCCTGTAGCTGAAGCACACTTGCACCCATGTGACTTGCAATGTGAGACGGAAGATGTGATTGAGGCAGTTCCACGGTGTTATTATCCTGCTCGTCAGTGAACTGATTGCCTGATACGCTATTTTGTAGCTCGTGATAATTCTCTGATTGATTTTGAGAAGACACGACGACAGTGTTCACGTTGCTCTGTGTGTCTGTCGCTGGATTGTCACAAGCATCGAGGTGACACAAACTATTATTGTTATTGGATGTCTTCACGTCACTTCCATTTCCTTCCAGGGATGAATTTGTTCCTACATTTGCATCATCCTGTTCCGGTGGCTCACCTTCCGGTTTATCTTGTTCCACAGACTCCACACCTGCACCTGTCCCATTTCCCTGACCCTCAACATCTTTATTTCTCTCATCTTCTCGTTCTTCTTCCTCCGTTAGCTCCTTTGTGCTTCTTATTGTGATGGGTGCCACTTCCATGTCTTCTTCCGGTTGTGACGGTGGTTGTGTCAAATCTTTCCGTTCCCTGTCTTCTTCCACTTCTTGCTCTTGTGGCTGTGATTCATAGTTCGTCACTTTTTGCGACAAATCCATTTTTTCTTCTTCGTTGTTGTTTTCTGTATAATTCCGGTCAGTAGCGTCGTAAGAATCATGAACAGATGAAGACGACAGCTTAAAATGTGCCATATCCCCTGTTTCTGTTGGCAGAATTCTTTTCAGGATTTCTGACCTAGACGGTTGAACCTGAGACTGTTCGGAATCCTCAATCTTGTCTTTCATGCTGACGTCCTGAAATCATACATGGCATTACATTACGTTAGCTAATCGGTTTTCAAAAATAATTGGCTGAAACGCACTTGTACCGTGCAAACGAATACAGTATAACTTCCAAACGCACTGTAATGATGTTGACTAACAGTTGACCATTAATTTTTCGCCCGTGAACATTTGCTTACAGAACATTTGCAGTATTTGTACACACAAAACACATTATATATTTGCTTTTGTCTCAGTACAAGTACAAGGACAAGTTACAACTAAAAATAACGCCTGTATGCAAAAACCTTTGCAAAACGAAAATTAAAAAAACTAATACTTCTAATACTTTCATTTTCACGATAATTTTCTACTTTGAAGTTCTCCAAAGTATATGAATGATAGAAAGAACCGTTTTGTGTGTTGTGTCACACAGTCACACTTTGTTATTACTTCCTCCTTTGCACACTATCGAATGTTAGTGAGCTCCCGGTATTAAGCAACCGTTGAGCTAACACAAAGCTGGACAAATCAGTTTGGAACCACTTATCGGAACAAAAGATGAGATAAGATAAACTTCAACACCACCGTTCAAGATTTGTTTTAGGATCGGAAGCTTCAAGAAAAGGAACGAAACAAGTTATCGTCATCTCAAGACGATACTTCAAACTCTCCTCCGAACGACACAGTTTGACTAATTTGGGAAATGACAATTTGTCTCATTCGACTCATTCAGGATGGGAAGAAAGTGTATTTCCACATCCGGACCTGCTTGTACCTCTAAAAAATTACTTCATACATATTCATACTTGAAGCCATGCTCTTCTACCTGAAATGTTAACGTGTGCTGGTTTAAGTTTAAAGCCGGAATTGATTGTTGACTTAGCGGGTCGGGTTGCAAAGGCACGAATAACCCATAGGAAGGATTTTGGTGTTGTCTCATCAGTCTCATGTCTCATCGTCTCCTGTCTCACCCATCATCATCGTTTTTTCAAATACATGAATGAATGACAAATGACAATGACGAAGATATATAGTAAATCTTGTAGTATAACTTCAATCTTTTGTGATGCAGTGACAAAGTGACAATAAGTTTAAACGCATCAGCATCAAAATCATGGATAATAAATACGAATCATTCAAAACTCCACTAGGCTTCTACTTGAGATGCACGCATTTCTAGATTTCTACATTAAAAAATGCTGCGGTCAACGCTAAATTGTGTTGTAATGTTGTAAATCAGAATGAACTCGTTTTAAAATATGCACTTTTGTTTGCACTGAGTAAGTATTCTTTTCTGAGAAAATCGGAAACTGCAAATAATGCGCTGCTGTGTAAAGTCGGCAATCGGCAAACTAGATTGCAAACTATGACACGGTGAAATAGACATAAAACAAAGCCAAGAAAATAATTAACACCATTTATGGATAAGGCCAATTAGGGAATCACTTACTGACGTGTGAATTCGTCACATGTCAAGTTTCCTTGATGATTAACTCAAAGAGTAGAATGCTAACTGATGGATACTGGATTGCTAAATATGAGAAACATTAGTATCCTTCGTAGATTTTAACTACGCTAACGTTTCTCTGAGATTAATATTCATCGTGCTCGTACTATATTTGCATTCTAAGTTATACTTTTCCTAGCGGATGCTCAGCAAGCGTTCTTCTCCATGATAATGATAAAAAATACCAAAAAGATGCTTTTCTTTTTTTGCCTTCCGTTACGTTTCGCTAAGATTATAATGCTTTTTTATGCGCTTACATTTTCCTTTGACATTCTACGTTTAATTGTGTGAAGAAAAAATGTACTCAAAGAGAGGGATTTTTGGTCATTAGGGATGTAGCTTTTATCTAAATACATGGTTTCTTCGGAAGAAAATTCAAATCTGACTTGCTCAAACCTCATCAATCCTTGCAAAAAACTCTTTTAGTACTTGTAGCTACTATATGAATAGAAGTCAGACAATACGGTTCTGCTTTTGCACATCGCCTATTTCCTAACCTATAATGATAAATTCATGCAAAAAAGTAATGAAAAACTCTTTTTCGCTGCTTCGTTTCATCATTTTCATTAGTACATTTTCACTATGACTATGACAAATGAGTATGACCACTCCAGATTCCCTTTGTATCTCGTACTTGGATCAACAACTAGAACGCTTTTGCTGTGTTGCTTACACACAATCGAATGTTTGGAAGCAACATGGCGGGATTTCATTACTTGAGCATTAATTGTACAAAGAAATAGTAATTTATCTACGCTTCTTGACAAGTTGGCATGTTACAATTGCAATCATTAGTCATTGTCATTAGTATGGGGTTTTTATTGGCTTGCAACAAACTACACAAAGCCTATGGGGATTTTGAACCAAGAAAAACAGAAGAGAATTTTTAGAAACAATAGACAGTGGACAATGAATATATAGACCTATTATTTTGGACTCTCTAAGATTGACCATGGAAAGAAAAGTGAATTTGGTTATAAGGAACGTTACCACATTCAGTATTGTTGGATGAGACGAGTTGTGTTGAAGTATGGACGACTTGTATATTTTAAGATTTGATAATTTATTTATGGAGTAACTAGATTTTGAAGCAATTTGAGACAAAGTGAGTAAATAAACATAGCCTGCACTGATTAGGAGTTGAAACAAAGATAGGACGGTCGCCCTGATGAGATTACGTATTGGAGATGATGACCCGGTTGATATGGAAGGAAAAAGGGAAATAAAAAGTAAATGGTCAAGTGTGGAGGAGTCGATAGACCCAGACATAGTTAAGATTAGAAAGAAAAACGGGGACCATGTGTGTACATCCGGGATATCTCGTGATTTGATGTGAAAAGGAGAGACGATAGAATAGAGTACCCAATCTGGTCTACGATACGACGACGATACGACAAAAAAAGATAGTCTATCCGCCTATCAGTCTGAGATCACAACTTATCCAAAATTTATCCAAAAAGTGATAAAATAATTACCTAGGGCAGGGTCTTGATGTCGTCAAGTCTGTGGGCAAGTCAAGTGCAAACGCTTTTTTGGTACGTCTTCCTCGTCCTAGAATCTCTCCAGGCACTATCAGACTATCTCATCGAGTAATATAATAATGGAACTGATGACTTTTAGTAGTCACCTTTATTTTTTCATTCGGATTTTACAGGCTAAAGGCAATGGGAACCTGTTCAGTTTGCCCCTAAATCAAAACTCACAACAGAAAAGATAGGATATGAAAACTTTTGATACGAGCTTTTGAGATTGCTTTTATCTCAACCTTTCAAAACGGACAAAATGTAACGAATGCATCACGATGTTCATCACCACATCTTGGACCACCGTTCATGTCACAGTCTGGTCGTGGTCACAGCTTATTGGTTCTAGTTCCACCTTTTCCCACTTTCCTTTTCATTCATGAAACATAAAACATGAAGCATTATGGAATATAGGATTTTTATATATAGCAGTATAAAATATCATAACCTCATAACGTTATGTGTGTTAAACTGTGCAAACATAGGATTTAAGTGTGGCGTTGTCGACACTACTTGTACTTTGTGTGTCCACGTTGACTTCGGACATTTTGAACCCCGATTTTTCTCCTAAGTGTTGTTTGATACGCAGAGCCGGTAGAGGATATACCAACGTTTATGACTATGAGATGAAAGGTTCCCTCGTTTAGTTTCGTTTCATCACCACCGCATTGATTTTAACGTGAAACAGAACAGGAATGGTGCAATTCATGAAGTCTCTTTCATCTCTTGTCAAATGGAACAGAAAAATGAGCACTCACCTTTGCTTTACCTGTCAGTCAGCGTCGTCAGGTCGTATAAATTCATTAGTTGAACCACAAAAAGCTTATGACACATTCTGCTTTATCATTGGTTGTCTCTGCTCACTCAGGTGCAAAAAAAGGATGCCCGTGTTCCATCCATTATGCATGTTTTTACAGGACACATGCGCATGGTTTCTGCTAAATTGCGTTCTGCATATACTATATTTTAACGATTTAGCATGCATTATAGGGATTTCCTATACCACAAGCGCATAAAAGAGTGAATATAATAGTACTCATCTTCTGAGTTCTGACAGCCAGCCCTGTACAAGGAAAATGAAGACTTTGAGCCGAGTAAAAAGTTTTATTTTTGGTCCGCTATCATTATCGCAACAAGCAAAGCACGTTAATACCGGTAATTCCATTTTGTGATTTGTTAGTGTGAGATAATTTGATAATATAGGTCTCCATAATCTTGTCTCGATGAACTCAATGCATAAACGTTGTTAAACGGAGACACTCATCCATTTTCTTCTGTTCTAAAAAGTCTAATCTTTAGTAGCCTAGATTTTATAATGATCCTCGTAAGATTCAGGTTACGGCAGTATACTTTAAAAGCTAACATTGCATTTCTCTGTATGAAAATACATACACGAAGCTTTTCCACTTCATTCCTTCCAGTAGACGAAGAAGTTTGGAATTAAAGTGTTGTGGCTTCAATAGACACTGGTAAATTGGTAGGTGGTTTTTAATGCATTCTTAGTCTTCCTAAAAGAGTTGATTGGGCTGATAGGTAAGGCAATCCAGAGGGTGTAGTCCAGTCATTCTAGTGGGCATGGAAGTACCACATGGCCAAAGTCTTCATTCTTCAGATTCCTTTTTGGAAGATGTTCTCCTCACGTTTCCTTCTGCGGCATGCAGGCTTTTTCGGGATGACGAGACGAAAAATTCATGTCTAAAGATTCTTTTGTTCTGACTTCAATCTGAAAGCAGAGAAATGTCATTTTCCCATGTAATACTAACTATAGTATTCTCAAATGCGACTATAGTTTTGATCGAGCTGTTAATGTCATTGATCATCAATTTATCTCTTCAGTTTTCCTAATGACCTTCAAGTTTCAAGTTGACAACAAGCGATTCTTGAAACCATTGTAAATGAAAAATGAAGCTGTCATGATTTCGCAACGCTGAAAACTACAGCAGGATTTCAAGAGGCTGTCATTTAAGGAGATAACAACTAGCATTGCTATTCGATGACATGTTCGCGTCATTTGACTAAAATTATATGTTCATAAAGTAGAGCATTGGTGAGTGTCCTGTGTCCTCACATGCTCGTAGCTTTTTTACCTTTACAAATATAATTGATTCAAGACTTTCAATGTTAATTGCATTTCAATAATTTGGAAGCGAAATGATTTTGATCATCGATCACCGTCACCTGTGTAACATCAATAACGTGAGAAATAATCGAACGACTATGACAGGGAAACGTGAAGACTGTCGTGTGAGAATACCTTATATGAACCTCAGTCATAACCAGCCACATTTGCAATAGCACAAACACACTGCATGCATTTTGCATTATTGTACTCCTGATTCGTGGAATTGGAATCAAATGTTGAATGTATAAATGTCATTGTTTGTACTATCAGAATGAATTTTTCTGCGTCAAGAAGCCGAGTCATCAGCAACACAACAACATGCAGCTTAAGAGCAAAGTATAATTGCAGGTAGCAGTGCTCAAAACCTTTGCCCACTTATTCAAAGGTAAACTATACTGCAAATATTTATTGTTTCGACCATCAATCCTGACGAATAAAAGTTATAAATTAGGCCAGATAATAAACATGAAACCGCTGAAGTGGGGGCACGGGTGCCGTGCCAGGGAAATGGATATTTCCCTTCCCTGACTATTTATTCGCCACTCCTTTTTGGTGAGTGCATACAAAGAAGTGTCTGAACTGATGTTGTTCCCATTTCTCGTTCCCGTTTCCATTTTTTTATAACATGGTCTCAAAAGTCTCAATCGAGCAAACGGCGACGATTTACCATTTCCACATGTCTCTGCTTATGACAAATGGAATCAGGATTCATTGAAAAGTACTCATCGAGCTGACGCTACATTCACAAACGAAATGAAATAGGCAAAATCAAGTCTATCCAACGCAAATGGCTTTTACAGTCTACAGTTGAATAATACACGAGAAAGCACTACAAAATCTTAAGGTTTCGACATTCCCATTCTGAAACCATTAGGTTGAAGCTACATATAAGCACAATATTGTTTATGAACAGAGCGACCAGTACGTAATTTTATCAGTATCAACAGTTTGCGTTATCAGTCGGAACGATTTTTGTTACCCTGGATTTAATCATATCTTTTTGGACTTTGTGTGTATAAAATGTGACATAGAGGGTTTGGGGGAGACGCATGTCATTCCTTACGAAACAGTACATGAAGCATATATGAGAGATGAATAAAAACGTCAAAGAGAGAGAAACTGCGTTTCCGTTATGTCAACATGGGGAAAAACACAAATGAATTCGGACAGAAAGATGGATAAGCAAGAAATGGTGTTAAAAATTACACATTACATGGGACATGCGAGCCTCGAGCTCTCTGCAAACACATCCTCTTTCTCTCTGGATAACCATAAAGCAAAAAAAAGTTATTGTTCGTTCCGTGCGTCTTTTCCAGCTCCAACCTTCCAATACTCATGTTTAATAGCCAATAGCATTACATAGGCACAATTTTGAGAGAACCAACTGTCTATGAGATGAGAGGTAAAGTTACATTACATGGTGAACATGGCTCACTTGCAGCGCAATTACGTCGGACATGATCTCGTGGCTGGACTCTCTCTTGGAAAAAGTAGACCTAAAGTGTCCTGCGAGCAAGTCGCCGACGAATAAAAACACTTGATTACTTCAAACAAGTGACAGTTTACAAGCTCACTCGACTACGGATCATGTACACGTCTGTAATGAACAAATGCCAACCTGCTGTTGATGCAATGCTCACTTCTTGGAACCTTCTGTTGGAAAATCCACAATCGACCATCTTCGTCTTCAAATGCAAACAATAATACTCTTTCGTGTCTTCCTTTCGTATTTAAGTATTTGCTCAATCCCTGGAAAGTTTTTGCTATCATTCATGAATGCGACATGCGACATCAACGATTTTCTTTATTATATTGTATTTATATGATATGATGAATTCTTCTGAATAGTAAATTTTGAAGTCTATGAAAACGTATAACCAAAGAGAAAGCAAAAACGTGTGACATTTTTTGAAGTGACTTTATTTTGGTGAGTTTATTTGAGTTTACTTTGTGATAACTTTATTTGTGAATGCGTGTCGTCATAATTTCTTATCATGCGTTACAGTTTGAAAGATCGGTGACAACAATCCTACATCAGCATCAGTATAAACAATGAAAAACTGTACGGTTGATCCTAAAGTATAGTGTAATGTAGTGCTATATTATGTATGAAATAAGAAATACTAGTATTTTGGGTCTTGTATTAAATCAGAACTGGTAGAAGAAATGGAATCCATCTCTTCCCTTTCTTGGCGTTAACCGTACCTCACTATAACAGTCTTACAAATTATGTAAGAATCAGGAAGCCATATAGCAAAACTGTGTGCTATGCTACTATCTTTTAGAGTTACTAAATAGACAGTATTATTTTATTATGTACAGACTTGAAATAGCTACAGTCTCGCTTTACTTTACGTTTTCATTATAATTTGGTGTAGGGGATGCATGACGCGTATCAATCTTAATGCTAACAAGCACAGGTTATGATAGGTGCTATCAAGTTATCAATATGAAATAAATGAAACTAGTCTCACGTATTTATATCGCATCAGTTTCAGTATCTTGTTCTTGACTGGTGTTAGTCAGATAGACGAAATCATGCATTTATCTTACGATAGCTACGATGTAAGCATTATTTATAACAGGTGAATTGTTGGTAACGTCCGATAGGTTTTTGTTATTTTCAAAATATTCGTAATCTTAACTTTCACATTATCACCTTATGTTTGTAAGAGACCATAAAGCGCATCAACCTTGCATTACCATTGAGATAGTCCAGGTCAACACCAATTTATGTACAGAAATTACTATATGGCCAAAGATTTCATGAATGAATTAAATTCAGCGTGTTGTCTCTCAATGCCCCTGACTAAAATTTTCACAATGCGATTTACGATTGCATCAATATCAGACATTGGTGATAAATTCATTGAACGATTGAAGTTAAACGATTTAATGCTATCCCGAGAAATATTGCATTTTATTTTCCTTAGGAGGTGACAGCTGTCTAATAAATAATATTCATATGATACAACAACACTATTATAAAAACAACACGAATAACGAACACACTACAGACTACACGATAGTATGCATTCATGTAACACAGAAAATTGTGAGAATTAATTAATATTATATATTATTGGGTATAATAATGTCAGGTCACGATTAATATTAAGATTATTTTTCATGATTAATACGTCATGGCATGGCATAAGTAGATGAGTCTAAAAGTTAATGATTAGTATTATGGCAGCTTGTCATGCACTAAAATGATTGCAGTCTAAAGGACAATGACGGTTTCTAAAATGAGTAAATACTGAGTGAGTCTTACAAAAACACGAGTTTCATTAACAAAAAATGCGACTAAATGGCACAATATGGCACACTTTGAAAGTCTAGAAATTCTGACTTGAAACATTGAATGCTAGTGCAATTATTTTGAAATGCAGGTTTGAGTACTGCCGTAATGGCATTGTCACTAATACTAAAAGCTTCTCCGATGCCCTCAAAGGGCAAGTAATGTTACAATTAATAATGATCATTATTACTGTCTTCGTGGCTTACTGAAGCCATAAAACAGAGGGACATAACAATAATCTGACTCCAAGTCCAAACTCTTGTAAACCTAGAGGCTTCCAAGCGTTAGTTACTAGCAACAGTAACAGTGCATTTATCACGCTCGTCACAAGGTCACAACCAATGCAATTCCAGAAATATAATGAAATGTCCACTTTTCGTTCTGCACATAACTATATTTCTTACTTCATCCTTACTTGATCTTGATTTTGTATAATTTGAGTTTAAATCCCAGCATTTCTGAAAGAACTCCACTGAAAGCCGAAAGAATCACTAGTCGTGTTACATTGTACAAGTATGGATTACTCGCAAAGCTTGATATTTTAAAAGGATCTTCCAATTCCTGAAAAAAAGAAAATACCCTTTTAGTACAGGTCGTTCAAGTTTATGGGTCTGAGTCTAAACTCTAAATACACAGGACTCTGCAGGCTAAATAGCTCTAATTCCAAATTTTTTCTTTAACGGCAAAAAAACGATCAAATAAATAATACTTTATTTCGAACTTAAACGAAAAGCATTAATGGTTGCAT
>JABASF010000589.1:0-36747 GCA_019776145.1 Harlomillsia oculata
GTGTAAACTTGCTCTCGAACATCATCATCGTTGGAGAGAACATCAAATTGTCTTGGCTTCACTTCCTTAAGTTCTTCTTCTCATTCAGCTGATTGAAGGTTCATGGAAAAGAATTTTTTCATTTGGCCGAATGGGTCAGTGAGAGTGAAACTACAAAGGAAATGGGATAAAATCCATTTTCTCACTTTTATTTCTCTTGTTTTCGAAATGGAGAGGGGTGAAAGTAGAATCCAAATATCCCACTCTCGTGTCCATTTTTATTCACCAGGAGGTCCAAGGTGTCCTGACGGCCAAGTGGGTACAATACAATCGATACCTTTAGTTGGCGCAAGGTAGTTGGCTAATAAAAGATGTAATGTTAATAATGGAAGCAAGTTCTAGTTTTACAAGAGCCGCAAGTCTGTCCCAAAAAACACCTTAATCCACTCCATTCCATTGCATTTTCCTTTTGCGAGTCCAAGTCCAAGCAGAGTCATCTGCCAATTGGATAACCGGTGAATATTTTAGAGATTCGGTCTCCCTTCACATTCCATAACAGTCTGGAACTCTCGTGTGCTTACTTACATGCCACGTACTACTACTTCTGTCCATAAGCAAAAAGGATAGTAGTAGAATTGTATAGTTGTTACGTGGTAATATACGAGTACTACATGTGAGTTTCAAGGAGTTGCACACAGAGAAACGACAAACGACCTTTCTGTCTTCTTTTTCAAAAGGAATTGTATAAAAGTACGTACTGCCATTGTAATGCTACAGCAGAGCAAATAGTAGTCGTAAGTTCGTAGTTCTTTTGCCGAATTCCCAATTACTCCAGCTTTGCAAGAGTGCATGTCCAACTGTCAGTCTGAAATGTAGAATGGTCACTTGGAAACTCCTCCTGGAAGAAAACACAATGCATTAGACTGGACGGAACGCATTTGTACATTGAAAGTGGATGGTCTAACGAATTCACTTCGTGCCTAGTAAAGAGACCAATTGACAGAATCGATTTTGATGATGCGACCCACGAATAATAGTCCTTTCCAGTCAAATCTGCTTCCAATACTTTCTACGAGTCATTGTCGCTTTCACTTGTGTGTGTATGTGTACTTAGTCCGAACTCCCTGTACAGTTGCAATTCCCCATGGAGTGAAAGGGGTACACACGACTCTCGTATTACACTTCTCAAAATGGCCCGTTGACGACATGCACAGCCGTCCTCTTGCATGACGACTCACGTCGAACTAAACCACAGGTAAACCAAACCCGTCGGCCTTTTACATGTAAGCGATCTTTATCATGCATGGCGGCAATGGAATTCAATCCCGTTAGCGACAACCCTTTTTTAATGGAAAAGGCGCTTTCAATTACGGAACCTTGTACCCTTGAGGTTTTCACCAAGGGAGTCTTTCCTCTGTGTTGTGCTCCCATCGTCACTCAACCTGATTCTACCGACATACAACTTGACAGAATCCATGTGTTTCCACACGATCTTAAGGAATTGTGTCATGGAATATCCTAGAACAGTATCGTAACAGGCTTACAAAACTTTTCCCATTCAGTTATAGTAGTAAAACCAGCCACAAATGTCTTCAGATATGAAGGGGCAGCTCCTACACACTCGGCGTAAAAGACAATTTATACGTTGTAATAAGTTGCTAATATTAGGTTAACAGTTTAGCGCGTGCTATAACCGTAGCTTGCTTGTCCCTATCTTACAACCATAGCATCTTATTCTTTGCGTATTATAGAATGAGTCATAATAAATAAGTTATGACTGCTACAATTTTGAACGTAATGATGAATTATAAAGAATGCGGCTCTCCCGTGGCAAAGTTGATGATCGTGTGCACTCATTCACATGAGTGCAGATATTATTATATTATTATAAGTAATGTGGACTTTGCATGCTTGTGAGAATTGGGAATCCTAGTGCCTCTAAAATGTTTACCAGGATGTCCATGTGTGTTTTCCAAGAAAAGGATGAGAAGGAGGCGGACTTTCGGGTCGTGTTCAGTCCCTGGTTAAGGTTGTTTTTGAGCATGTGAGCTGAAAAACACACGGCGAATGTCGTCGTCGTCGTCATCCTCGTCCTCGTCGCTGTCGAGCAACGGGCAACGGGGCAAATGTTTTAGTACTACGTTTCCACAACAAATCGTTGACTATTGATGCTACACAGGTTTGTTGCTAGGCCTGGTTCGTGAGGTATTGCAAGAGTGGCATATTCCGAGTAGTTAGAGTCGATCGATGCTTTTCCTCCTGGTTGACTTACCAGCTCCTGTGCATATATAGCCATTGTAGCCATCATCGTCGTCTTTCTTCAAGTCAGGGGACGTTTTTTTCTCTCTTTTACCTTGCTGGTTGCATTTCATTCACTCTCGTACTGTAATGTAAGTGAAAGAATGAGATGCAGACGAAGCCGGTCGGAGCGCTTTCTCCTCGTGCTTTCTCCCTCTTGCTACTATCTTGAATTCTAATGCCATTCCCTCATGCCAGGCGGTATTGTCGACTCACACGACTCGCCGCCGAAACATCTTCGTGGCACGCCATGGCGTAAAGTTGTGTATATTGCATCCAAAATATTGTTGGAGGCAATGCTGCATTTTGGATATTCCATTGAAATTATTGTCAGCAATGGCAATAATGTTCAAATGCTAACTATAATTACATTTTAATAGCACATCTCTTCCATGCAGTACCAACACGGTCAGCAGAGGAAGTCATTTCTGACAGTGCAGTGGGGGATTCTATGAAATTATGTTACTATTAATAATATAATAGTACACATATATAGTTGGATTTAATAATTATTTACTAATTACATTAGAGAAAATTGAATTGGAGAAGCAAAGCGATTTGGATCCATTATTAAATTGATGTTTGGCGTTTGGCAAACTCGAGGTCTTAGTGGAGTTGTGTGAATCTAATTATGACATCTGAATGAGGATATTAAACAAAGATTGAACGACGGGAAGCAAATGTTTTTTCTCTCCGGAGTGAGTAATGGGAATGAGGGTCGGAGACATGGGATTGGAATGTAAAATCAGCGACAAATAGATTTATACTGGAATGATGATAATAGAAATGGAAATGGAATATGGAGCAGGCGGAGGAAGCAGGCAGAAGAGAAAAGGAGCAAAGAGCACGAGTGAGAGTGAGAGTGAGACGAGCAGGTTTTCTCTCGACTGCCTCTCTAATGGGTTTAGCGTTAAACTCTCTGTTTGATGTTCTCTCCAACGATGATGATGTTCGAGAGCAAGTTTACACTACTCGTTGTGACGCGCAGTCAGGGCCGAAGTACTAGTGAGTAGTAGTCACACGGATTTCTCTCCATCAACAGTCGAATAGCCTTACTTTCCGTCTCTCAAGATCATCTCCTAAAGTCTTGAGATCCCTGAGTCATCTTAGAAATCATCGTGTGAGCATTAAAAATGTATCAAACAACTCACAGTACATAATGCACAATGCTGAGGAGCATTGGCTCTCACGACTTCCTTTGCTTCGGTCGTATTCCTTGAATCTGAACTCAAAGGCAGGAATGGAACAAGAGTCAGAGACAACAAAACAGAGAAAAGACAAGGGAAGGCAAAAGTCGAATGAAGTCGTCTTCTGCATCTTACATTAAACAAACACCCTTGCGCCAAAGCCAATATATACCAGTGGACAGGCAGAAACGACATTGTCAAAGACTGTCGTCGTAAACCTGCCACTACGACCCATATCACGAATCACGACCGCCATTCTACATGCAGTCACTTACTCCCTTACACTGTCATGTCCACGTGTCTCTCTATTTTTTCCCACCATTTCACAATAGGGACTGCAAACTGCAATCGACTCCATCCACGGAACATTTTTGTTTCAACTGGAGCTTCTGTGATTTCCCCTTATGTCTCAAAAGCGTACATTCATAAGACACTTTCATCAACTTTCATTCGCATCCCAATGCAGCACTCAATGTCTTTAAATCCTTAGAGAATACGAGTTTACCTCCTCTGCCATTTCGCTTTCCCTTTCTCTCCTCACGTATTCAATGTATACACTGTATACACCCTCTTGCTTTGTTTTGAATGTACATAGCCCTCCATGACATGAATATCACAAAAATTGTAGCAGTAGCAGTACAAGTAGCGGTAATACCTTCGCATCGCTCCTACTTCTCCATCTCCATCCTCTACTACCAAAATAAAACTGCACTAATATTTGTACACTCTGCTTTCTGCTTTCTAACGCTTCTCACTTTACTAATATTTGACTGTGTCCATTCTCTTACAAACAAAAAACAAAAAAACGTATATTTTTTTAATTTTGTAATATAGAGTCTCCCTATCCCTAAAATCACACAATTCCCTTTTTGTAACTACTAGTAACTACGTACTAGTAAAGACTTTTGAGGCCACTCCAAAAACCTAATTTTTTGCACTTTTGGACTTAGACGCCCCGAAATCGTCGGAAAACATACTGCTCTAAAGATTCCCAAACTGAACCATAACCAATAACAGTCCAGTAGTGTACGAAGCCGGAGAGCTTGTAACGTAATGAGCTTAATTATACCAAGCGAACAACCGGAAGCAAGGAAGAATGGAAGAGACATATCAAAAAGCTGAACAAAAAGGGGTGCGGCTGTCCGTATGTTTCCGTCAAGGGTGGAGAACCTGTGACAGCTTCCGCTTCTACGGGTGCACTCACTTTTCTAACTCTGTCGCCTCTCCCTTTTGCCGTTGCCTTTACTGATGATTGGACCGAGCAACCTTTTGAAACTCGATTTACCCTTTTCCACTGCTCATATAATAGTCAGATGTGAGTGGACTATATGCAAATCCTGAGCCTCCTTGCCTATTTTCGTAACAGAGTGCCACCCATTGCATTGGATCCACTGCATCTCACTATTCTCCATACACTAATTGAAATTGGGGGGAAACATCAATTTGATTAATAATACAATTACCTTTTCTGGCCTTGTGCAAACTTTCCTATTTTAAAATCTATCGGCCTCATCATCATCCTAAAGTAATTTGCTCACAAAGATTCATGTCTATCACGCTTTTATGAAGCATTAAAACAACTCGACTCACAAAAATAATGAAACACATAGACACAGGGCGAAGATATAAAATTATAAAGATAGTGTCATACAGCTATCAACTCAGTCAGTAGCGATGCCTGCCATTTCCCATTTATAAACAAAAGAGAATGCCGTGAACATCATTTCCTCCAAAAACAAAATACAGGAATAGCAAAAACCACAGAGGAAAAACGCCAATTTGCCTCCAGCCTTTCCGCTGTCATCGTGGTCCCGGTTAGCTTCAATGCGAGCTACTGAATGAGACTGGGAGGACTGGGACACTCGCAAAAACACTACTTACTGAAGCTTTATGGATGTTACATGTAGTCGCCGTTCGTGTTAAACGATAATGGTCACTGCGTATCAAAACTGCACCGGCGGTAAAGAAACTGTGGAGAGCAGCGGAAGTTTTTTTTTCCTGCATTTTATAAAGTCAAGGTATGAAATGAACTATGGTTTTTTACTATGAACGTCGACAGACACAAGATTCAAAATTTATTCTAACATGTATTTTGCATTCATTCCTGCTATATTTTAGTGTTTATGCTTTAGTTTTGGCATTAAAGCATTAATAATGTGCGCACGGTTTACATGATCCAACAGCCAGCAATTTCCCATGGCGCTGTATTTTAGAGCAACCGCAAACTAATATGCTACAGCAACATGCAAGATTCACTGTGAAATTGGAGGTAAAGAGACGTCATGAGGATTTCTGAGCATTTCCTGTTTATGACTGTTCGTCTCAACAAATCAATTATAAAATCTACAAAGTAGAGGACTAGTATGTAAATTCAATGTTCAAAACGTGAACACATGATGTAATTGAATGTTCAACAAAATCGAGGTAAACAGGCATGTTTTGAGCAAGTAACAGGTAAGGTGTACTATTTTGTAAAGTATGAAAATAAAGTTGTAAGAATCGAATCGAGATTGAGACTTGAGAGAAAAGGAAAAGGAAGTCGAATTTTTGAAGTCACACTGTTAAATATGAAATGAGGTTGGAGGGAAAGGAAGTCAAGTCTCCTGACAGAATTTATATGTTTTCATTGAGGTGAAGTAAGTCAATTTTGAGACTTGACAGTTGGAAGATCTCTCCAGAATGATGGAAGGAACGTATAAGAAGTTTATAAGTGAGGAGGAGAGCTGGCTGCCGGGATGATTAAGCATCCTTCCTTCATTTTAAGGTTTGGCAATGCAAATGGAGAAGAGCTCCTGAGTTTTCCAGGATGAATGTGGAATATGTGAAGAAAGATTAGAGTGGTATGCTCACACGACGTGCACATCATCTCCGGACCAACTCTTCTCACGTAGCCACAACCACAAAGATGAGCTTTCCCTGCTTCACACCATTCATGAGTGCCAATCCCAAACCATCACATATACCAAGGGAGACAGACAGGCAGGGTCGTATAATTTCTACTCTTCTCTACCTCTCACTCTTCTTCTTTTGACTGAGTGCGTTCTAGTCAAGTGTGGTCGAATATCCTCGTAGTCCTACGACCCACCGCCGTACTTGGTAGTAAGTCACTTTTGGAGGGATGCCCATGTTACATGGTTTTTTAGCTTTCTCCATCTCCTCGGTATGAGCTCCGCGACCGGAGAAAGGTGTATGCAGAGGCAAATCCAGCAGTCACGCAGCGAAGCGTCGTAAAGCCACATTCACCTATTGTGGTAGGGGTGGGCGCAACTTTATGTCGGGACACCTTTGATCGATAGCAATGGCACCGTACGTGTCCATTAATTTTCAACAAAGCGCCCTTAGCAGAGACAGAGAGAAAAGAGATGAGATGAGATGGGATGGGATGAACTGCTCCGATGTGCACAATGAACAAGAGACAGAAAAGAGAGAGAGGTCACATTTACTCTCATTTTCTCTCTGTCTTTCTCCTCTTCATATTCTTCAAATATGCCAAAGCGCTCTTGTGGCCCCCGGCAAAAAACAGCACCGGAAAAAACGTACGACCGTGACTTTAAGAAGGTTGTGAAGGGGCAAGCAGCAAGCATATAAGCAGTCTCCTTGCTTTCTTGCCTATCTTGATAATTCCTTGCCGTTCTGTCTGTAATAACATAAATCCATTTGTGCCTTTTGTATTGTGTTTTGGCGTATAAGTAGAGAACCTTCTCGTAACAAAGGTAAACGTTTGCTACATGAAGGTTCTCCACCTCCACTTCAATTTTCGACATTTATATCATGCAAAGCTCAATTACGTTCACAGTACAGTGAAAAGGGACGAGAGAAAGGGTCCGGAGAGAAGAGGAACGGTGAGAAAGGCACCGAGAGAAGGAATTCTGGAAGAAAGGGTACGGTAAAAAAAGAGCCAATGCAATTATTTGAAATATGTGCAAATAGACAGAAGGTATGCAGCCAAAAACATCTTTGCATTTGTTAGAAATGAGCTCCTGAAGCAGAAGGTAAAAGAAGCCTCGATTCCAATTCGCGTTGTTTTACTAGTCCAACTGTGTTCTGCTGAAAGAAATGCTCAATCTTTCTTCTTTTTGCTTTTTGAACTACGAGAGTGTCCACATTTCCTCCAGATAATGAGATTATAGCTACGTGGTGTGGACTGCGAACCTTACTGCAGCGCAACATGGGGAAGTTGCCATTGCTTGAGCAAGCGAGATCAAAACCTCGTCGTCTGTGACTGCTTGAGTGGAAGGTGCTCCTCAGAGCACAGCACAGATCACAAAACCACGGAGTGTGAGCGGAAGTGCGACTGGATTCCCTTGGTTTCATCCTGCACTCATCCTGTCATTTACCTGACTCAGGCCGTCTACGTGAATTTCGAGAGCACTGCTACAGATTCAGAAGACTGCCTGAATCCGATTCTCACTACCCATGAACCTCACCTTCAAACTCGGAGCTCACTTGGAGTCGCTTTGTCTTCACTTTTCCCGTCTCAGCATAGCTGTATATTAATTTCCTGCTTCGTTTCTGTCCTTTCATCTCATGTTTTCTTAAGCTTACATCCACATTACACACATACTCGCAAACATTAGCAAAAAAAGGAATCAACCCTCTGCTTTGTCTCACAGTCAGTCCGTTCAAAATAGAAGGAAAGTCTGTTTTTTAGCTGCTGTTAAAGAAATCAGAACAAAGACAACCAAAGCAAATTCTGCAAGTCCACACCTTTGCTCCACATTGCAAATTCCTTAACCACTCCATTAGAAAATGACTATTATAGCATGCAGCAGCATTTTTATCGAACATAAAATTCAAACGTATATGAAGCCCCATGAAAGTTTTCAATTTGTGTTTCACTGTGGACAATGATACTGAACTGAAGTGGCACTCAACAATTTAGCCCAGAGGATAAATAAGATAAATTTTTGACTTAACGAGAAAGAAGAGGATGATTAATTTGTCGGATGAGAGACTATTTTGACGTAGTTACTAAGTAGTAGTAGTAGATAGGGCTCCACTCATTTTCCAAAAATTGTAAGGGGTCTGAGAGCTGAATAATCGGAACTTCCTCTTCTTTCTTTTGTTATTACACACTGTAGAGAATACTCCTGTTCTCCTCAGATGTACAATGTGCATTAGTAGACTTTGGGCACTCATCATTGTGCAAACTTTTTTAGAAGCGCTCTGGTCGGCATGAAGCATCAGGCTTGCGGCCTTTACTTCGAGATATGCCAACTCAGTCGTGCAAATACTTGTGCAAATGCTATAGCGGTAGTAATCTGATAATCTTATGAGCACCTCCTTGGCACCATAGAAGAAGTGTAGAATCATAGTTGGAGAGGTCTACAGTCCATGAAGCCAGCCCATCAACATTATCATCATTATTACGCTAGCCATGCGGTACAGGGCCTCATCATGTCCCCAGGCCAAATGTTCCACACCACAAAACAGGCAGAACACGCAGAACTCTTGGCTCCTCATCATCTTTCCTCTCTTTTCTCTCTCTTTTCATACTCATAATATCTGTCAATAATACAGTCACCAGTCACCACCAGCCACCGGCTGCTTTTTCCTTACTCTTCTCTATCAAACAGCTTTATGAATCTATGAAAATGACAGCTGACAACCGCATCCTACAAGTCCGCACTTTTTTTTATACGTAACCAAATAATTCTTAATGTTCAATCCTCCCAGAAACACTTTTAGCAAAGTACACTTGCACATAGTACAATAAGAAGAAAAAATGTGTTTTTAAAGCAATCCGCAGGATTCTGAATTATGACATGTCACATTTCCAAAATTTCCGTTTTGTAGGGACATGTTACGGGTTGCATTGACCGGAACATCCCAAGAGAACCATAGTTTCAAGTTGTGAAGGAGAATGGTACAAAGTTTTCCATTTTCAGTCTTCTTGAAGAGTGTCAAGTGCCAAAGTTGCTCGCTTCATTTCACATTACGATGCTTGTCCATTAATTGTTAATATTGTAGGGATCTCCTGGGGATGAAAGCACATGCATACTACAACCACACAACCCATATCGCGAAAATGTACTTGACAACTGCGACAGAGATTGACAAACACTACATACACACATCTCAAAATGCATCGCCTTCTCTGTTTTGTTTATACGAGTGCAATGTTGTAACTTGTAAGCATGAAATGAACTGCATTGGTCCAACTATGAATTCCCATCACTTTTGCAAAGAGGAAATCCTTCAAAACGTCCTTATGACTAAGAGGAGAGGAAGAATGCTGCAAAATTCAGCCAAAAGTTGAAATGTAATAGGAACCCAAATTGCCCTTTGTTTGAAACTCGTTCAGAACATAATGATAATAAAGTGAGCAAATAAGGATGCTCCTTCTAGTCTCTCCGTGTGCATAATGAATGAATTCTGAGTTAATCTGAACAATTCGCGTATGATTTCATTATGGTAAAAGGAACACTTCAAAACGTGAACCATCCCGACCGACCGGCGACCGACGCCGAAACTCGAGCATATAATGTGAAATGCATACAAACGTGAAACTCAAGCCTAAATTTTCATATTCATTTTCTAAGTGTCTCATTAAACCTACACGTGAATGAATAATTATTGGAACGAGGAAAATTATTTCCTGTTTAGACGAGAAATCTGAGGAAATTGAGTCCGACACCGTCCTGTATGATTCTACTCGCCATAATCATTGGCTTGCCCACGCGAAATAGAATTTTCTAAATCCACACATATGGAAATGGATGCGTGTATTACGACTATGACTGAATGAATGCCCATGCCATGCCATGCCATCAACCACCATCATATCATCATATGTACGAATGACGGTATCTTATCATTTTATTTCGAAGAAGCATTACTGGCTCATATAATATGACTTTTATGTGTACGAAGTGAGACAAAGGATATTAAGAGCGGTAAAGTACCACAGCACAAAACTTTGTGCTCCAAATAATGCGAGTAATTCCAATAATAATTGTCACGAGAGCGAGACCATAGCTCTAGTATAACATGAGGGTCAAAGGAAAACCCCGCTATTTACACTCAGCGACACGGAGACAATTCCCTCGTCTTAGATTCAAGCTCTTGGGTAGCCAAAGAGCAAACAAAGACAAGAGATTGTTGTCAACGGTACGTGTAGTTTTCTTACCTTTATGGATTTTTTTGTCTACAGAAGACAAACGGGAGAGGATAAAAAGAAGAGAGCGCTCAAGTGTTTTGGGTGCTGGCGTTAATAATGAACTGACGAAAGAAAGAACTTGCAAGTATTTCACATGAGCAATGATAACGTGAGTTGGCTGGAGGCGAGGCGTGAGCCGTGTACCAAACCAGTAGAGCAGCTCTTCTCTCCTCAAGAAAAAGATGCACTTAAATAGTACAAGCCTTTAATGTTGTCTTCCCAGTCTTTTCAACTCAACTACTACAACAACACAGTGAAAAATGTTCCCTGTACATTTAAAGGGAAAAATTAAGGGTCATACGAGTTTTCAGGTTAGAAAGATTATCAAAGTCAGTAGTGTAGTAAACCATGACGAAGTTGTTGCACTATGCACAAATGAACAGAGTGAAGAATAGAAGAAAGAGATGCGCTAGCTAACGATGTCCAACTCTATTTGGATTTCCTGGTGAATGTTGCATCTTTTGCTCATTCACCTTACCTTTGGTAAAAAATGAAATCAGTGCGAAGGGGAATGAAAATCCTATAAAATACGACGACTATACAAAACACGGAATTTCTTTATGCTAACATGCAAAATGACATCACGAAATGGGGAAAGATGATGCCGGTTGAGAAAGTCTCATATAATAACCGTTTAAGTATTTTTTCACCATTAATATTTTTCATCATCTACATTCTCATTATTAAGGAAATACAAACTTGTTCCAACTTTTTCTCCTAAGCAATTTTTAATGATAAAAATTTGAGCGCCTATACAACTCATACATCAAAGTGTAATACTGATACCGAACACTTGAATACTTCCAAGTATATATATTATACACTTCTTGCACGGAATAAAGGACAAAAAGTTGGAAATTATTTCCAATAACGACAAAAGTTTCAATATTTGTTTAGAATTAGGCTAACTAAGTAACTTCTTGACTGCAAAAATTATCTGTAGGTTCAAATTATCACATTTCACTTTCTCCAAACGCATGAGCTGACAATTACATAGCAGAAATGTAAATTGTTTGAGATGGTACAATTCCCGGCGTGAATGTAAATAAAATTAGACAGAACAAAAGGATTAATTAAGATTGTGTAGCTTACCTCTTCTTCTCCAGCAGCAGTGTTCACAGAGTCCATGCTTTGACTCAAAGCACTAGGCGTATCCATTTGCAGACCCACACAATGGTGTGATTCGATCTCCAGATTTGAACTCAAAAATGCAAATTTAGTAGCAGATAGTTGTGTGTAGTTGTCTGAAACTATATAACACAGCTTCAGGAAAGATTTTGCTCAGGATGGACGACACAATTTTCTTCCACAATGCAATCCGTCCGGAATAACAAAAGAAGTAAAAACTTCCCAGGATTTTACTTTCTCAATGGATTCTGCGAAAAAATACGACACAAAGGCACTTTTGTACAAAAATTCTTAGAATTGTTCAAAAACTCGCTTAAAAATCAGAAGGCTAAATTAAACAATGCGCCCACTTGAAGGCTTTATTTAGTTACAAAACAACAATCCATTAAAGTCACTTATTAAGAAGTGTGTTAAGTACAAGTACAAGACGTTTTGTAGTACAAGTTACAGTTGCACAGTCGGTTTGCTTACAATTCCTACAGTCCTAATTGTGACGAAAATGTTGCAAAATGATGATTATGGAATGGGGAAAGTTGAGGACAAATAGAAAGGGCTTAGGGCGCTGCCAAAACGTATTCGTCCTCTCGGTTGCGTTGCAGACAATTAAGTAAAGTCTCCCGGTCTACCTGAGCCGTCAGAGCGTGCAGAACGACTGCTGGGGCACAGTGGCACGCAGGGAACATGATTAGCACAACAGACCACGTCGACCACCGCACCGTTTCACTGGCCAGTAGCAACAGCAACAGCAACACCAATTCATATTCCAATGTATACGAACAGGGCCGAGCACCCAACACTCGTCACCACCGTTGTCTAATACATTCAAACAATCCTAATGCCCACCACCGGTGAGCCCAGTTCTCATATTAAGAGTTTTCAGACAGGAAAATGCTTTTTCTATACTTCTCCCTCTGCCTACGTCCCTCACTCCACTCCAGAGCATTTTTTTTCTGGATTACAACATTGGAAGTCCGCAACATTTCCAGGATCACATTTCATGCATTAAAATGGTAAAATGATACAGTTTTTGTATTTTTAGGAACTTTTAGTGTACTAACACGACATCAATATCAGTTCATTCAAACATCATTGTCGAGGATTCAACTCGAGGGTCAATTTACGATCCGTGGAATCTGTAAATGTAGTTATAATTGGACAGAGTCAACAGTCAATAGTCAAGTTTGGGTTTTTTTTACAAGTGGAAAACAACTTGCAATTCATGGGAAGATGTGATACACAATGTCTGTGCGCGCAGAAAAGGTGATTTCCACGAAGGTATAGTAATGTTATACGAATAAGGGAAAACAAGGGGAAACTTGTGGACACGCCTGCATTTACACCTTTCCCAGTTGCGGTAACAAAAAAATCTGTGGACACGGGCGGAACACTAAGTGCTTCTTTCACCATTTTGACGCAGTTTTGCCTTGGGACCTAAAGAATGAGCAGCCAACGGTTTTAATCGATCAAACGTGACTTTGTTAAGACACTGACAGAGTCATGGAATGCGCGTGCTACTGTTCACAATACGAAGCCCATGCATGGAATAGAAACTGTACGAAGTTCCTCTAGTGTATTTTGCGGTTTCGTCTGGTGCAGGTTTCATGTGCACATGTTCAAAAAAACATTATACCATGAGACTTTTAGTATACTTACAAAAATACGAAGAAACCAAAACCATTTTATTTGCCTGTCTGCATGCTCAGTAGAAAAACAGGCGAAGGGGTTTCGTTTTTCGTTCGCTCTTGACATCCGCGCACATTTCTTACAATCATCATATTATAGGAGTAATCGTCAAATCCAAAAACTCTCTTGTTATTATCTTCTACAATCCTCATAGACTATATACATATGGATCTTGTTAAAAATGGAATTCAAGAGTTTGTTGTTACTCTTTTACTATGAGCACCAACATATATGCCCTTTCTTATTACATTGACGCTTTGACCAGGTGAGTCTCTACAATTGATGATGAAGATGAAATGATGAAGATGAAATGATGAAGATGAAGAAGTAAAGTTCGCTGAACCTCTCATAATATCAAAGCAAAAAACACAACAAAGCCAAATGAAAACCTTTTCAAAAACATGGATACCATGTCTTCGTTTGTAATCGAAAACAAGTTACATTCCTAATGCTTCATGCTTTGAAAGGAAATAATAATGGAAGAAACAAAGGATCCACAAATGAAAATGAGCAAATAGAATTCAAGAAAGGACAACTTTATGAAAATAATAGTCCGCGCGTAACGAACGACGTAATACTAACGAGTGTATATTACAGAAAAAATTATAACATTTTATATTATACTGAGTCGTCATCTCGTCATTCAGTCATCGCTTGTTCCCCAAGGTTGATGACGCTAAAGTGATAAATCATAGGCTATGGCTTTTATAGTATACGAAAGTTTTCACAAAGTTTTGATACGATGACACGACATTAAGGAAACGCAAAGACATTCAAAGGTACTAAAAAATAGTTGACGTCAAAAAGGTGTCAAAGTCATACAAAGAGTTTGCTATATGTAGTATATGTATAGTACGTGTTACCCGGATTTTTTATGTGGAAAAGTTAAAAGTTTGTATCGCTACGGCGAGTAGTGCGAGGAAAAACATGGAAAGTACCAAATAAATGTATTTAAACGATGGAATGAAGGAGTGTGAAGAGTTGAAGAGGTCGAAGGCCCTTTTCTTCTTGGTTGTATAATCATAAGATTTTGTGAGGCCGGACACAATGAAATAAGATGAAGTAAGTTGAGTCCGTCCGTCTTGGTGGTTGGTGGTCGCCAGGCGACGAACAGTCTGTGTTACCCTGTAGGGCATGATGTTTAAGCTAAGGTGAGCCCAACATCTCAAAATGCCCATTAGCCGGTGGGACGAAGCGTTACGTTACGGTGAGCAGTCAGTCGGCGGTGGTGAATTGTACAAGTTGAAGTGCCCAAGTACCCGTGCTCGAAGCTCGTGCTGTTTGTCTTAGCTTTCAGAACGGGTTAATCTTGAAACATCAACCGGAGTGCAACAAGACGAAATAGTGCAGCAACAGAATAGCATGGGCCTTATTAGACAATCCAAAAGCTACTACATGTAACAATATATACAACAAAAACAGACACTAGAGAGGCACGTCTCAAAACAAGCATCCTCTTGCCTTGTCCATGTCCACCTTGCTATGAAATGTTCCGGTTGGAAGGGGAGCTCATACAAAAATGCCGTAAAGGTGGACTTGCCACGCGACTAACTATAAGCGCTTGCCAAATGCTAGACATTGCTTTCGCCTTGTCTCTCAATAATACTCGATGCTCATGGTTTAGCGCCCTAAGAGGAGAATGGAAACAAGAAAAGCATTTTTTATACATGTGTAGCTGTTCTGTAATATCCTCTCTGTTTCTGTTACCTGAGTAGTCTCGTCACCTGAGCCCACCTGGTCCTTCAAAACTTCTCACCGGAAATCAATGCTCCCGATACACCAAGTCAACAAGACAATTGCGCCCAAATGGAAATGACCCCATGAACCAAAACGGACCTCTGTCTCATGCATTTTGTAAATGAAAGGGATTGCGTTGACTCCTTGTGCACACAAGGGTTTTGGTTTCCTTCAATTTTTGCCCGAGTTGGACCAATTGTTTTTTATATTCTCTCTGTGTCTCGCAAGCTCTTTTGGCTTCACATCACTAAGCATAGCTACCATGAGGCGCACACCCTGCCCAACAAAGCCTTGTTGTATATAAGTCTAATTGTTGCACAATGCCGTTCACTTGTACACACACATCAACATCAATTCAACGTCTGTCCACACTAGCACTACTGTCGTCTGCATCCTTTGTTGCGCATTTTGTTACAAAGCTTTCCTTCGTACCCATTCTCTTACAAAAAGTGTAGGAGTCAACTGTCTCTCAGTACCAAGTGACGATTGGAGATACGCAAAAGTCAATATACTTGTTTTTCGCCTATTATCATCTCATCAAGCGAAGCTGCTCTCTTAAATGTTCTCTTTGCATCCCGCCTGCTAATGTCACCATAACTCAGAGAGAAACCATGTTGTCTCTTCCCTTCTTGTTTGTATACACATGCAAATGCTATCTTGTCATACGTAATACGTAATACGTATTGACTTTTTTGCTTCACGTTCCTTCAATCGTCTTTACGCACTTTGCTTTCAAACCTCTTCAAAATGTCTTCACATTGTCCTGTGGTTTCTACTGTGACAATTGAAACTGTCACAGCAGTACGTGTAATTATGAAGTGCAAGGCATACCGTACAATGAGCGCATGAACCTAGTTTACACACTATGACTCTGACTTGCCTTGTTGTGCAAGTCAGTAGGGAAGTTGAGGTCAATTCATAACACTAATGGAATTCACCTCGAAGATAACAAAACTTCATTCGCCTCATTGTAGAATTCGATTTCATCGGTATACACTGTATCCTGTACGATTGTAGCCTGTACTTTGGAATGTCCTGTCAAACTCAAAACTTACTATTCAATCATAACATAAAAATAATAGCATTTTGAAATTTGAATATTACATTATACTTTCCTCCAAAAGTTTTTTTAATTCCTATTTGAGATTAAACATTTTCATGCATGACAACGAATCATGCTCTAAAAGATTCACAACCTCCGTATTGTACCACACGATTCTACGTTGATATGAATTTGAACCATTTTGATCACGAATCACGAAATCAATTAATGCAGTTTTATGTAGTGGTTTAGCGCAAACGCAATTAGGACAGGTAAAACCTAATAGTCTTATGGATAAGTGCATACTATATGTATGTAAGAGTTAAATGAAACTCACCTTTGATAGATTGAAGATAGGAAACAACAGAGTGATGTAGCGAGGCACAATGTGAAAAAGAAATCAATACGTATCCTTACATTCAAAGCTATAAGGATTGTAGAGTAAATATCAAATTGCTAATGTATATTATAGGACCAACAATTGAAAAAGTTAGTTCAATTGCGAAATTTGAAAATTTGAACTGATGACACTAACGATTCAAGGCATATGACACGACAGTCAATTCTCCAGTCGTTTAAGATTGAGTTGTTTGGATATGCTTCGTTATTGTTTCTGATATAGTTCAAGTCTTTTTTCTTCAGCTTTAAAGTCTAATTTTACAATAAGTATTAATTTTTTTTCTTTTTGGTATTTTTTGTTCAAGACTCACTAGTATACGTCCAAAGGCAAAGATTTTTTTTTATATATTTGTTTGTATCTTCTTTAACGTCAGGCAGGTATTGATATGATATGTTTTGATATGTATTTAATAGACCCCTGAAAGGGGTCGGTTCTGAAAGTTACTTCAGCTTGATGATGATGATTGATATTGAAATTGATATTCTTGAGTCGTTGTGATTTGAAATGTCTTAGTGAAATGAAAGTTTAGTTTTGTCAATAGTAATAATGCACTGATTGTCCAACTGACACTTGCACGTGGGAGTTTGTCACACGGATTTGACGTTCGTAGCACAACCAAAGCATAGAACACAGAGCAGGGCTCATGTCGATTTTCAATGCCATATATTATATTTCAAGTGTCGCTATAAAAGTGACGAAGAAACAAAAAAATGGATTTGTATAGAGTACCGAAAAATGTGTAGGTAGTAGCACACTCAAAATGCTAAACTGAGAGAAAGTATAGTGTATATAATACAGTACAGAAACAAGGTTCCTTGTTTGGGTGACAGTACTAGACTCCGAAGCGGGCAAGATGTAATAACTGAAAAGCTTTAGTTATTGTTGTAGTTGTTATGGGTGTAGTAACACGATGACAATAATGAAGATTCGAGAGAGGAGTGAAAGTGTGTGCATGAGAGTCGGCTGCCGCTCCGGCACTATGGCATGCACTCCAACTCGACTTTGACTTGACTGTGTGTTACACTACACAGGAGTCACAGCTTGGTTCCTGCTCACCGCAACAGACAGTGGCTGCGGACTGCCACTGAGTTGTGTCGATGTGACTTGCATTTGAAGATGATGATGACAATTCAAAAAACTTGGGACAAGAGAACTATATTATATACCTAGTATTATTAATAATTGTAAGAATGGAATGACAAAAACTGAAATGAAATGAATTTTATTAGATGAATTTTGAAGATGAGGAGGAGGAAGGAGGATTCAAAAAAAGTCTACTTTTGTCTTTCGGGACAAACTGTGGACTGATAGAAGGAAAAGGACGTACTATGTATAGTGTGGGATGATATTCGACATTGAGCCACACGAACTCCAGCACCACCACCAAGAAGGGGAAGGAGGAAAGACGGGAGTTGAAGCTGGAGCTCATGTGCTCTATGCTCTTTCTCTTCAGCATTTTCTTCTACGACCCGACAACTTCTCCCTCCAGTGTGAGAGCTTTCTCCAGTCAAACCGGAGATAGGAGAAAGAGTGCGTGACAGCATGCATTGCCTTTCCCATCTTCTTTCGTCTTTTCAATGGCGAGTCATGAAACTCATCTTCTCCAGAGGAGCATCTTTCTTCTTTCCTGTGACCAATCCCTTTTACTTTACGTGCATTTACAAAAGCACGAATAGTAGGACCAGTCTATGGTCTTGAATCTTGAACCTTTTTTTTGTCTCAGAATGATCAGATTCCCTTTTCAAGGGATTTAAATCTTACACGCTGTACACCTAAGACAAGGATGTGGAACATTTTAGAATACTTACCCCTTCTTCGGATGAAGAGGTCATTTTTCTCACTTGCGTTTTTTAGAGTAATATAGATCAGGTGGAATTACCTGAAGCTTGACTCCAAAAATGTTCAAGTTGAAAATCACATTTGCATTTATGCTCTGTAATTTTGGTTCAATCCAGAAGCCACTAGCATTGCAATAATTCATTTCATCATTCAAATTCTCATGTAATCCGATACTCATACTCGTGCATTTCGACTCACCACAGTGCACGGTACGAAAATGTACAACTTTAGAATGAATGATGAACTATGATTATTTTGATTATTGCACGACAGTTTCAATTACAGATTTGTAGTGTCCAAAACTAGGAATTATTACTTCGTACAATTTCGCCTTCATGCCATCATTACAAGTCACATTGTGATTTCCAAGTTACGCATATATTGAGATAACGTTGTGGAAATTCTGAGAAAAGTGAGAAATGATAAAATGCATGGAAACAAAGAGAAGAGTGGAGGCAAAAGAAGAAGGACAGACAGCTGCTATGCTGTGGACGCGTTAAACGACTTAAACTGCCGCATGCAGACTGTAAGTTGTGGAAGACACTTATTAATAATCCTTTTTGTGAAGTGCACACAGGCCCTTGGCCTTGTTCCCTCCATACTGATGAACTTGAAAAGTAAGAAGAAAGACTGCAGATTGGCCTAATGTCCTATGTGTTACTATGTTGCTGGCTTTTGGCTTTTGCCTCCGTTTACCACTTCCGTTCTGGCTTTTCTTTTACCTGTCTTCCGTAGCGACAACCCATCTGGAGAGTTGGAGTTCCGCTCAAAAAACTCGCCCCTGCTCCGTTTCTCTGAGGTTATGTACTAGTCGTTCAAGTCCATGAATGACTCTTGGTCCGCATCAAACACTCACACGATTCGATTCTGCTTTTATATAAAGTGAGATGAAAGAAGGCACAAGCAGAAAAGCAGTAAGTCAAGTTGTAGCTAAAAATCCGACGGAGAGCATTAAAAGTTGCTTGCTTCTGCTCAATATAGGAGCCAGTAACATCCGGAGTTACGGCGCTCACTCCCGTCCTTTTTAGCTGTATAATGCCATTGTCTCAGGCACATCCTTCCATGGATGAGGATTTGAGGATGATGCTTCCTCCCAATATTACACTATGTTCCAATGACTTTTCCCTATGCTTTTATAATATAACTTGGATACTTTATATCCTCTCATGTTGTTTGGTTGTTTCCCCACAAAAAGGGTCTCTCACTCTCATTTCTTCGTCTTCTTGTCGTCCCTTTTCCTTGGTTTTGGTCGATTGAACCTCATTGCCTCATCTCATCATCTCACCTGTCGTTTTCTGCCTTCTTTACCTTCTCCATTCCTACCGTAATTCTCACTCCATTCATTTCCCGTGGTATCATGCATACATGTACGTAATATAACGTAAAACCTGGTGCGTCTTTTTTCATATTAATGACAATTTCATCTTTCTCCTCTTCAGTTCTCCTTAATACTTACCAAGAGCAAAAGTATTTTTGCGCTCTGTCATCATTTTTCAAAAGACTTCTTTCATATATTCACTTCCAAGTTCAAGTTTGTGCAAAATGACAATTTCCTCTTTCTCCTCTTCAGTTCTCCTTAATACTTACCAAGAGCAAAAGTATTTTTGCGCTCTGTCATCATTTTTCAAAAGACTTCTTTCATATATTCACTTCCAAGTTCAAGTTTGTGCAACGAGCAGACAACTCGCTAGTTTTTCTCATCATCCTACATTTTTCATTTTATGCTTTATTATTTATTATGTGTTCTGGTAATTTATGCTCTTTTCTAATGTGCAATTTTAATTATGGTTTGCTACTATACCTACTGAAACTCTCACAGAAAACTATATTTTACATGTTGCGTTGTAAATACTTTCGAAAAGTATATGTTTTCAAAGTAAAATATAATTAATTAAAAGATGACGATGATGTATTATATCATATAGTATTGTATGATATATGGATGTTACGCTCTAGACAAAAAGTAATTGATAGTAAGAGTTGAAGTATCGATTACACTGAAGAAATCTTGAGTATACAGTTTCCCCCTGAAACATTTTAGTTAAAAGGAAATAATATTGTTCTTCAGAAAATTACAGGACAGAACGTTTCATCTGAAAAATACTAGAGGGTTTAATTTGATGAAACATAAATATAAAGATAAAACAAGTTGGTATCTCGGTGTCCATTCCGGAAGACGGGAGATATTCACTTCCGCTTCATTCTCTGACAAACGCCAGTAGGAATTGGAGAACTCCAGGACTCAGCACAGGCTTTCAAAGACATTTTCTGCGTCATGCTGTAAATATGAACCTATGCAGTATTTTTATTTGGTAATACAGATACGGACATGACATATTGTAACAAAGTAAAGTTGAGCTTCACATTATATTGTCTTGCAATGCGAGCTTATCAACTTCTGCACCTTCTGGTTAACCACATTTGTTTTATTCGGATTGCGTCTTTCTTGCGTTTGAAAATATATTTTAATTACTATGAGTCCATATATGCAGTAAATACAAAAAATTCTAATGTGAATACTAATGATATGTTCTTGGAGG
Source organism: Harlomillsia oculata (assembly GCA_019776145.1). NCBI lineage: Eukaryota > Metazoa > Arthropoda > Collembola > Entomobryomorpha > Oncopoduridae > Harlomillsia > Harlomillsia oculata. The sequence goes on from JABASF010000589.1 coordinate 20,993, forward strand.
CTGTTTATTTAGAAAAACTGAACTGTGAAATTTTTTATATAGAAACAGGGAGAACAGTGTATAGTTGTGTCAGGTTTCCTGTAGGCATTTGTCAATCATTCTTCACACTTTTCGGAGTGAATGGGGCGAGGAACTCTAAGCATTGAATGATTGCAATTACCTACGTAATTAAGGTGGTATGTTTACCATTTCGTTTGAACATTGAACAGTATAATAAAAAAATGCTGCATTACATTACATGTAATATACAATTTTCCAAGGTGAAACTAGATTCCTGGACGTGGGGATATGGAGGACGCCGTCGTAGTATGTATGCAATAATGGGTTTCATTTCAACTTGCATGTCAAATGAAGGGTAATATCGTTCGTGAGATATCAGAGAGGGAAATGTCTATTTATTTAACACCAGGTTGAAAGTTGAAACCCCGAAAATGAAACTTTGTAGCTTACTTTCACGCTGCGGACATTAACTCAAATTGCCGAGTATGCAAAGGCATGCGTCACTCGGTCACTCCTGACTCACTTGCAGGAATTACAGGAACAAAAACAGGAAAAGAAAGTACTGAGTTTTGAGTCGTGCGATCTCTCCCTGATCTGTTGCTTTCGTGTCCAATTGTGCCTAAGCGTGTCAAGTCAAAAACCAAGCCCAACCCGCAAAACAGTCTGCATTTAATGTTTCTTTAAAACCAGGAAAGGACGTAAGTGGAAACGTGGAAAGTGGACCACTGCAATACCAAACGTCCTATACTAATATAAATAGGAAACATTGATACTCATACCGTAATAATACTATATACATGATATTTCATGTGAATTACAAATGCAAAGTAAAAGTGTTACTTCATCTATCGCGTTTTTATCCCGTTCGGTCCTATATTTAGGGTGCTTTTTGTATGCCAATAACAAACGTTATTATGAAATACTAAGAGCTTTTTCGGGAGTCGAGTTGAGCATGTCCGTTAAAATTTGATTTTTTATTACACTGTCGTTCACGTACCAGTTGGTAACACATGGCATGACATTTGCACACGAGGGTAGCTATACAACAAGGTTTGCCAGTTGCGCCGTCATAATCATTATCATCATCATTGCAACAATCAATGAATCTAAAAAATGCTTCCCTCTACCAACACACAACTTTTCAACAAACTCGACCGATCAAAAGTTTGCTTTTTTCCAAATTTGAGTGTATAGTACCAGTACTTAATATTTAACTTACATTTTGGTATAGCATGATAGCACTAAAAGTTGTAATAACTTCTAGAAATTATCTTAGTTAGTACAGAATTAATACATTTCTTGACTTTACAACCATAATGCCATATAATGATTCAAGTAAAATTCACAATCTTTCAATAAACATGTTTAGGCTTCAAAGATTATAGATTAGTATCACTAGGTCGTTCACGCCAAAACAGTGGCTTTTAAGACTTGTAATTAGAATTATTATACTATGACTTTACGTTTGAATGATGATAATATAATTTGTATTTTGGTTTTTATGTATTGTGGGACTGAAAGTACAGAATATTGAGGTACTATTATGGTTTGGTTTTTCTACGGTATGTATGGCAGGCTAGTAGGAATCCGTGCTTTTTGGGTTTTCGATTACAATTAGATATTATAGACAACTAGTCCAATATTATACTTTTTTGATTTTGTTTATATTGCACAATGTTAGAATTTCATTGTACAAGAACTCGAGTTTTCTTACATTTATAATATATATTTATCTTTGTATTTGGTTGTTTCAGTACTTGCTTTTTGTCATGAATAGACCGGAAATGCTGAAGAAGTAAAACAACTACGATTTCTCTTCAAATCTCTACTTGTGAGATATAATCATATAATATATACGTAATATACCTCGAAGATTCCTTGAAGATGATTTCGTTATTCATTTCTTCACGAAAATGTCATCACTCAATAAACTATATTATGGGACTATCGGAGAGCAAAGTTTTATTAACCCTTTTTCACTGTATATACTTTTCTTTGTTGAGGGTAGATCGGCAAATAATTAGAAACTGGTGGATTTTGATTGCACTTGGGTTCCACTAATCAATAGAGTGGAAACGCAAAATGGCTCTACCATGAATCTCGGAGTTGCAGAGTTTTCTGATTACCTCTCTAGCTTGATCTGCTGGGAAAACTGTGTGCGGCGGTGGTTCCAACTAAAATAAACACATAAAATGTGGTAAACATATTTTGAGTTAGTTTGGGAAGGCAGCAATGAAGTCATAGAAATGTTTGCAAATTGTACCTGCCCAGAGGCAACCAAGTCGACAAGTTCTCTCAGTTGCTCCAAAGAACCGACTTCAACTGATTTGATTATCTGTTGTTTCTCATCGGCCCGACGACTGAATTTTGGAAGCAGGCGTTCCGCCACTTCAGAACTGATTAAAACGATTCCTCCCTACAGAATAAGCACATTATGAATTATAACATAACTTAGTTAGTGTACATAGTACACTTCAATTACAAGTTCTATACTATTATATTGTGACAAAATGTTTCACCTTGCTGAGACATTGCAGGGAGCGATGTAAACTTCGAGATGTGGTTCCAAAATCAATTACAATGTCAATCTCCCCTTGACATGCGTCTTTGGTGCGTTCAATGAGGACCCGTTCGTAGCAGTCCTCATTCCACTGCACCACGTTCACACTAAATACAACGGACACCAAAACCATTTCAGTATTCTGCCCAACGAATAGCTTGGAATGCATTTGAACACTGAACCTGAATGCTAAATTAATGCGTGACATTTGGGTTGACTTACTTTGCAGCTTCTTTCGCAAGCAAAATCCCTTCATCTCGCAAACATGCCACGGCAAGGAAGACTTTGTCCGGCACGTCCCGCAAGTAATGCTGAGCCAAGCGCAAAGCCCACAGAGCAAGTCCACCAGTTCCGACAACGAGAACCTTCACAGTTTCTGTAAATTGGAAATGGAAATTATAGTTAGTAGCAAAAGTCCTTGCTTTTAGTAGTCATGCTTGTTTCACTAATTCAGTTTGGACTTTCAGGAAAACCTTATCTATAATTCTATCAATTGCAATGATTACCCGTTGATTCCTTCTCGCTAATGAGTTTTGTGATGTGCTGCTTTGCTACTTGAATGGTATTCATAGCCCACAGAGCTCCGGTGGGAAGCATAGCAGCTACACTCAACGGCATACGTTCGGGAACTTTCACTAGGAATTGTAAATCGGGAACTGTCATATACTCTGCATAACTACATTAAAAATAAATATTTCAGTTTGATTCATTCTCAATATTCCTTACATCTGTACGAATTGAAAAGCAATTGAATTAAAAATAGGGAATTCAATAATTCCTTGACGTACCCATGCGGCACTCCTTCATAAGGGTACACAACAACCTTATCACCAATAGCTATGCTTTCATTTGCTGCCACTTCCTCTCCAAGTGCCTCCACAATACCAGCAACCTTGAGACATAAATTCATATCATTACTTGAGAGTTTGAAATTGACTGAAAGCATTCTTCAGAATTTGTTTCATTTCAACCTCATATCCCGGGAAAAGTGCAGCATCTCGAACTCCATAATGAGGAACTTGTGCTACTGGACCTGGAGCAGTTGTAGTTGAAGCTGTAGTCGTCGTTGTGGTAGCAGTTGTAGACGCCGTTGACGAATTGGAGCCCAAGCACATTGTCGAGACATCGCCGGTCAAACTGGTCAAACTCGACATGCTGGTGAGGCTGGACGCACTTGAAATACTTGACTGTGATGGAGTTCGACGTAAACGATAACAAGCCCCCGCACATTCGACCTGTAAGTAATTAGTAATAAAGAATGTAGAGGGTACCTATCATAATTACTTTCTTCAATAATGAAAATGCACTATAAAATGCTATTTATAGAGTATGAAAAATGAGCACTTGTGGCATTACATGATAACGGATTACATAAACCGAAAATTGGTCAAGTGTCAATCAAACAGGGAAATTGACTTCATGACATCCATAGCCAATTACATTTTGACAATGTTGCTTAATTACAGTACAAATATTAAAAGGGAAACGTGGTCATTTCTATGACAAACGTTGTTCAAGCTTTCATAACACTGAAGAAAGGGGAAATAGAAGTGAATACTTTCATGGCATTTGCGTTTTATAGGGCGCTTCGCGCATGCTTCTGAGAAATCAATAAAGAGTGAGTGAACATGTTAAGTAAGGAGAGGCAACGTTCAGCCCCATGTCTTCTGGGAGTTTGATCATAAAAGGTGTATTAATACTACCAAGTCGTCATATCCCTTTAGTTACGAACTACCAAGATGTAATATGAAACTTTGAGCATCCACTTGTCACGTTTTTGAAAACACGTTGCAAACGTGCGTCAATTATTTTTAAAAATAGACAAAAGATGTTCAATCTGAAATAATGATGAGAGAAAGAAAGAAGACTGACCCGAATGCGGGCTCCAGCGATGGGGACATCTGGAACGGGCACATCAAAACTGAAGACACAATCTTTCAGTAAGGGCCCTGGACTTTCGATACTAACTTGTCGACAAAGTTTGCTCATAGCTGGGCTGGGCTGAGAGGGCATACTATTCACTCGTCCTCTGTGAATAAAAAAAAATTGAAAAGACTACATGACATGATTTCAATTTCAAATATAAAATAACGTCACAAAAAAGAAGCTTCAGACAAGAGGAGACGACAAACAGAGGAAAGATAATATCAATATGCAAGCATTTTTTTTTTCTGGGAAACAAAAATATGATTTTATTAATAAATCTTACTTTACCCCGCGGTCGTCAGTTTTTGTGCCACTTTTACGCTACTTTACAATGAGACAAACATGAGCTTGACAGAGTGCAGAAAAAGGGATACCCGGAACGTTTACTACACTAGAACTAGTGTTTGTAAATATACGTTAACAATTCACTTAAGGATTTTCACTCCAGGCACTCACGTCTAATACTTTGAAAGACTATGAATTTTTATTAATTTTGCGAAGGTGTGAATTTGCTTGCTTTCTAAATTCTAGGGCATAATGTTGTAGCAAACTTCAGGCGTGTTTCTTTTTAGCTTGTAAGGACGGGAACGAATGTAAATGTCGCACTTGAAATTGTGAATTGACGAGTTGTTTTTTTACCTCGACGGCCCTGCAGAGTCACTGGTCTGATCCACCTTTTCCGGCATTTTTTTTTGAGTCACTCAAGCTTGTTGGAGTACCAAGATGGACGAAAGTAGGTGTCCAACTGGAAGGTGACTTGAGCAATGTTCCTCACTTTTGTGATGAGGTTCAAAGACAACGTCACGACGAAGTATCAGCTGACGTCCGGAGAAGAACACGGGAAGAAGAGGACGCAAAGGGTTGGTTGTGCGGAGCTGTTCACTCTACTTTCTCATGTGCCTCAAGTCTGGGCATGGAGAATATAAAAACCTTTAAGATCGGTTTCATCCAGCTTTCACTCGTTCCCCGCGTGTTCATATCGATCCGTCCAACCTGCTCTTCTCCGTGCTTTTTGCTGTCGTCGAGGCCAACTTAAACGCCAGCCACTTGAAGCCTCTACTTCTACTCCCTAAAACACCCGTTTCTACCCTGTACACACTGTATGATACGTATATGTGCCATTTTACTACGTCATATTTTTGCAATCCGGAGGTCTCCCGGTCTCACTAATAAACTTCCTCGATATTAAGGAAATGTTTACGTCGATTTATGATTTTTCATACAAAATCTGGAAATGCCACAAAACTATAATGAAATGTATTATATGTTACATGGTTACATCACTAGAATGTCAAGTGTACCATTACTTATACTTATGTATGATTAACTTTTTATACTGCTGCAACGAGAAACTTCTCCATACTTATTTTGCTAAATACTTATAAAGTTCCTCATCTACTGTAATTCATACTTAATCTAGAATGTAATGACCATCCCTCAAACACGCACGTTCTATCCTATAAGACATTAATAAAGAAACAAGAACACATAATTTGTTGGTTTTTTTGAAAAAAAAGATTAAGTCTTATTATACAATATTATTATACTTGTTAATTCAAAAAATTTACTACATGCCCGTAGTAATACATATATCATTGGAACAAAAAAAAAGAAGAAAAAAAAATTATCATCGTCGAAAAAATGTAGAGGGATTGTCGTGTGTTCCAGATGCTATTATGAGCCTCTGAAAATACAAACAAAAAGGATATTTGTTATTTACTGTCCATTGAAGTGCAAACCCAGAACATTTAAAACTGAAGAAACATATTTTTATCAAACACGGTTTTAAAAAAACGCCTACAAAATACAGAATTTGTGAAACCGGGTACGCAGTACCAGTACGTACACAAAATTATCCAAAAGCCTAACAATTCAATTTAATCAATGCATATTTTTAAACGTTTTTTTTCGAAAATGTACTTACACAATGATATTGTTGATCGGGATGTGAATGAGTTTTACGAAAAAGCCGATGAAACCCATAATGCAGAAACCAATTGCGGTTGCCATAGCAATTTTCTGAAATTCTGAAAATAGAAACAAAAACATTTCCATATGATACAAAATGAATTTGATTTACATCGCATTTACACAATTTGTGGTTGGTAGGGGTTTTTAGAAAGTTTCCAAAGCGTTCTAATGTCTATTAATAGTACGAAGGACGACACAAGCGTAGCATATTGTGAGATTTTGTGACACACGAAAAATACAAAGTAAAGCAAAATGAAAATGATTTTAATTTTGACATACCTTTCCGATCTGGCTTAGTGCACCTTTTTACTAAACGCAGTGAGTCCTTAGCAAACTGCCTGCCCGGCTCCACATATTCCATAACCTGGTCCATCCTTTTTAAATTTTTGTTGAAATGAAAAATACGAAAAACTGTAAGAAAATGAGGTGAATGTCGACTTGCCGCAGCTGACGTCCAAGGTGGAATGGGCAAAAGAAGGCGACAGCATCGTCAAAACTACTTCCAACCCGTCCAAAATCAACTCCACGTCAGCACACGCAATTCACTGTATTCTCAGTCTAAACCCTTCCCTTACCTACTTGCCTATTACAAAACCATATCATCATATATCATTCCCATCACTACACTCACTCTGTTATAATGTTCCATATACATGTCCACGTTAAATTAATAAGCCCAACCTCTGTTCAAATGTAGATGTAAAGTTACTTAGGATTTTGGATTCCTTACCATTTACACCGGCTTCAAGGAGAAAGAGAGACAGAGAGCCTCAAAAACGTCACCAATGAACTTACATTTGAGTCCCATAAACAAACGTACTCTTTGTGCATGCAATTGCAAACTAATGATGGAATGCGCATCGCATTCGCATGTAAAAGTAAAAAAAAAACCCATGTAAATGGAATTTCAGTTAAGTTACATTCCATCGGTACGTTAGAATAAACATCTTAGAAATGATTACAACTCAAACTTTAATTCGATATGACAAATTGTCAAGGATCAAAAATAGTCCATTTTTACTCTTCATTTAAAGCTTGGAGTCTTTTGACTTGGGTACTATATATTTTCATTCATTAGTGGGCTAAATTGTGTATGAAGACATTTTGAGGCATTCGTCTCAAAATCGAGTGGCACCGTCGCAGTACAAATTTTAAAGACTGTAACATTAATTCACAATAAAAACATATATTTATAGGACGACTTAATGGTCACTTTTTACGAATTCGACTACAAAAGGCCTATGTGAAGAGTTGAATAATATAATGCGACTTTTTACAAAGATTGTATGAATGGAAAAATGGATGTCAAAAAAGCATATTGTGTAACGAGAATTGTTCTTGTTTCTTTCGATTATTGTCTTTTTTGTAAGTTGTACACCAAATGGGTCTGAGACAACCACAAGTTCGGTTGAAAGTTTTTTCACATCCATTTGTACACTAGAGTTTGTTATGTTAGAGCTTACGGATTGTGTTTTTTCTTTGAAGATTTTAAATTCAATCGTGCTTTTTGACATTGACGCTACTTTCAACCCGTTTTTGTTTTATACGTTCTTGTAGTAGTAAAGTAGCAAAAACGCAAGTGCAAGTGAAGAGTACCAAGAACTTGGCCTTTTCAACTTCAAACGACACTTCATCCTCACTTATTGAAGATTTGGTGACATAGCGTTGGAGAAGCATCAAATCTTTCATTTCATGACACAAAAATGAGCACATCATGCTACGTTCAGATTCACATTTTTTGAGTTTTTCAGATTTCTCTGCTGCCCACACACAGGGAATACACCAGTTTACGCTTAGTATTTAGTGTGAAATTGTGAACATTAAATGTTTCGTACATAAAGTAGTAATGACTATTTTAGTAAAGCAATGCAATGCTTCTGTATTTCAGTAACTTTGTGGTAAAGTTATCATACAATGGTACGGTCAAAATGACTCATATATAGTCATTAGTTCAAAAGTTCAAATGTTCCAGTCTCAGCGACTCAAGGGAACGACACATATAATACTAAATAATTAAATGACATGTCAACGTCTTTCCGTGATGACATCACATGTTTTTAACCAGTTTGTAAGTATTTCTTGGCTCACAAAAATGCGTATACCATACGATCATTCTTTAATTTCATTGCTTGGGAAGGGACTTGTTACTTGTTACGTTAGTCATACTAATTCTATAGTCTATACAATCTTTGATAAGGCCACATAGTTACAATCGTCTTGGAAGTTGAAAGTCCTTATTTTCAATCGGCAACGAGGACTGTTCCTGTTGTTGTTCAGAGCATTCACTCGATCGTACAACTATGTTTTATGCATTGCAGACACTGTTTCAACTGCAGGAGAGTAGACATTCATGTAAAGGAATACAAGTATACAAGTAGTGAGCACAATAATAAGGAATCCCAAATGCTTTCTCCTCCACTCTACTGTCAAGTTGAATAGAAATCCTGATGGAAAAGTAACAAATAGTAACCTTTTGCGAATGAGAATGTTTCAGGTAGTATAATCTATCGTTCCATCACTCCTGTCTATATATAGTAACGTCTCAATGTTCTCGATAAGTTTCCATCCAGCCTTCTACAAAGTAATTATGGTATGATAAATTATCTACACAAGTTCCATTACATTGATTATTGTGGCTTGAGAGTCAATCGTTAACCCAAAAGAGTCTTCGCCTTTGCTAATACCTATGTTCTTAAGCTAGTAATGGGATTATGGGACAACCAACCCTGTATGAAAATATTGTAATCAAGCCGTACTCAATTTACCGAAATAATACTAATTAACTGATTCACCGTAAAAGACCTAAAATTCTTTTATTTTAGGAAAGGGCACTTTGTCTTATTTCAGTACTGCTCTGGGATTTGTAGCATGTACCTTTTCCAGAAGCAAGTAATGCATAAATGACAGAAATTCCGAACGCATACGGCCCTAGCCACTAGATTCGTTTGCTAAGTCTTTCATCCTTCGCCAACATGTTGAACATTTCTTCAATCTTTTCCGGCTCTAGAAAAACGATAGTGTCTCGGAAACGGGATTCGTTCATTTTGTTAAAATAAGCAATAGCTGATCCACATTCTAAGCTTCCCGAAATGCGCACAGCGGAAAAAGTCATTTTCTAACTTAAATCCTACAAATAAAGTAGGCATAGCATTGCATTGTATACTACGATATAAGACTAAAATAAGAACAAAATTTCTTATAAATATATACAATTACGGCTTCGAAATTTTCTTCAATTATATGAAATTACAAAATCACAGTTTAGTAACAGGTGCCACGCACCGCATCGACGTCACACCTAATCTGTGAAAGATGGGTCACAGTTGTTCAGTTGTCCTGAAATGTTGGCGTCCAGGAAATGTCACACGACTATTATTGCATTGATTTAGTCTAAAAACGGATGAAAATGATACCAAATGTTGCTGCTGCCCAATTACATTAAAAGCAAAGTATAAAGTAAAAGGGATGTGTTTTATTGATATGATCACAGGTAGACCATGTATTCTATTGTCATAATAATTCATGGTTTGTTTCTCGTGTATAATTATAGCAACTTGAGAGTGAATGTGTTTGAATGAAATGAATGGAAGGAAAAGCGCGGAACGAGAAACATAAAAATGTAGGCGTGCAAGAAAAAAAATAGCAGTTTTAGTATGGTGAGAGAAAAATGTCCGTCTTAAATTTTAATGATGAGCTTGTTTACGCCTTCTTTCATCTGAAGGAAAGGAGTTGAAAGGAAAAGGGGGTAAGTTGAGAGAAAGAGAAAATGCGTAGGCGTTCATCTCTTCATACTCCCACCTCACATCGTCGTTTCTTGTACTGGTTTTTCAATGGTACGCCTCATTTCGCTCGGATAAACATTACTTGGACATTTTAGTGAATTTGGTACAGGTCGGCTAAACAAAGTGAAATGAACGAAGGGTACGTGTCTGAAATGAGGTGCCTAGAACCAAGCGAAGACTGTACTCACACAGGCATGACACATGACGACTGACCATTGACGACTGGCGACTCATTTCCAAGGAATTTGAAGAGGTCGACCAACAAGTTCATTCGGTCTACAACTACAATTTGCTGCTCTTTCTTTGCCTTTCACCTTTCTCTGTAAAGTAAACGCTCATTGATTTTTTAGAATCCTCCAGGCTTTCCTTACTTGTCGACACCCCCTTGATTGAATCTGTTGGATGATGTTTGTCCATCGAGACATTGCATCCGTTCCAGTCAGTGAGATTAGTCAATGAAACCCAATGGAACGCTGGATTTCACCAACACTTTGTTCCATTGATTTTTGAAATATTTTTAGTATTGCGTACAGGAAGGTAAACCCGGTTTATGCGAATGCTTTTCAAAAAACCGGGAGCATTATGCGTATATGGATCAAGAACGTGAGAAAAGAATGCGAAATTCTTTATATATGTGGTGTTTGTACTGTGGAATTTTTGCATTTGTGCAGAGGATCAGACATGTAAATGGAAGAAGAACACGAGAAAAGACTTTGAAGAAGAACTAAAAATACTCGCATATTACATAAACTTATTTCTTTTGCGCGTCAATCTCTGAGTACCTAACCTATAGGTAAATGTCGCATCTTGCCTATGTACATTTCGAATGACTTTTTTTCCTTCTATGACCCACAATCTATACATTGTGCTTTGATGATGCACAGAACCATTTAAGCCTTATAGTACGTACATTACTTGTTTCCATTGCCTCAAACGTAACACACTGAAGAGGGAAGAGTGCTCAATTTAATAATTAATTGCGTACCTGCCAAAAAACAGGAACGTCAACGTCAAGAACGATACAAAATAAGATTACAGTAGCATTCAGTCTTAAACTGTACTAGTAAACACTGGAAGTTTAACAACTGCGCAAGCTGATTGCTTACTGTTATAAATACTTTACTTTTAATGTCGCATCGATGATTTACGCTACTATAATAGTAATTTGAGGATTGTGTTTCAACTCCGTGACAGCTACGCACTTAACTTTTTCGCTGTGTCTCAATTCAATTACAAATTGACACTTTGTGTTTGTGTGTGGGTGGGTGCTCCGACTCCGAGGTTTGTTAAGCACAGTTTGATCTACAAATTAGATACTGTTATGACGCTAGCACTAGCTTGTTATTAGATTGAATTTGTGCTCCAAATCGGGCTTAGGAGTTAGGACATCAAAATCCTCGTTTCCTATCTTGCGATTCTATTAATTCTTTTCTACTAGTATATCTCTAACTTCCAAAAATATTACGTAAACTTAGTATATTATGATATGGAAACGGAAATCATTATTTGATATATAGTCACGAAGATGATTTCATGCTTGACCTTATGTCATTTTTTTGTGTTTGTGCTAACTTAATGGAAAAGTGGCGTCAGAGGTGTCATCACTGCCAATACAGAACATCCTATCTTCCACTTCGGTGGAAACAAAGCCTTTTCTACAATACTTCTGTAATCCTAAGCGGATATTCATTCGTCAGAGTCTCGTCATTTCATCGCCACCACCCGCACTTGCTTTCACCCTTAGGAAACTTTGGTACAGGATAAGTAGACAAGTTGTTCAGACACCAAGATTTGGTCCCACCTGTATTTTCTATGCATGCGTCCTATAGACACAGACGTACATAGAAGTTCTACAGAAAAAATGGGAAGTTGAACAATGCCTATGACGACGATGATGACAGTCTCAACGTCAACCAAACCAACGCCAAGAAAATGCGAAGCAATGAGAGAAAAGCAACCAGTAGAAAGATTATTATGATTTGTACAGTGCGCAACCGTGCTTTCTATGATTTGGCCCAATATAAAGAACCACAAATCCGCCTGTCTCGACCATCGAGACAAAGTTTCTCATTTGGTCTCAACAAATAAAGAAGGACTCTGGTACAATTGCATACAATCTAAAACGTATTCTCCTAAGTCTGTCTCAAAAGTATAGTTACTTACGCATCTTCCGGAAATTGTTCATTCTTGTTCAAAATTCTGATTTTGGCCAAAAACTCTGTCACACATTTCCCTTCATTCTCTATTCTGACGAACAAGAGTAACGTTTATTTCTGAAGTCATTTTATCCGAAATTTCTTCCTGGAATAACAAACTTTGAGGCCACGAGTCTTAATTAATATTTTTGAAATTCATAATATTCAACTGAGTCTTTCGATTTCCGTGTCGTCCAATACACAAGGTAAGGTTTACAACTTTTAAATCCAAGCATTATACATCATATTATCGTTTTGACATCATTCTTCATGCATGTGGGGCAAAGTGAAACATACATTCTTTGGTTTGCATTTAAAGCAGAATTTGGAAAACAGACACACAAATATGTATACTATATTTTGAAAACTAAAATTTCCTATTTGATATATCCGTTTATATGAAGTAATGCTTGCAAAAAACATTCCTGTCGTAATTATCTAATAAACGGATTATTTCCTTAATACATTTGTAGTGTAGGCGTGCTGTTATGCTACAATAGAAATAATGTCAGTTTCGGGGAATTGCTTTTCATTTCACTTCCGTTGAGTTCACAAATTTCTTATGTAATTTGCAACCTTTTCTCAAACTGTTGCAAATGGATACACCGCGATGAGTTCCCAAAGTTGAATTGATTCCTACTACAGCATGGGGCAATATTATTTCATCATTCTTTCCTTTCTTTCAAGTCTTTGAGGGAAAGTTTTGGAAAACATTTCATTCGGTAAAACGATAACATCTTTAATGACGATGCATAAAAATAATCAATTTTCTTTGACACATAAAAGATAAAACTCATTTTCATTCAATGGAAAAGCCCAGCCAACGAAAGTTTGTAATTTGTTAACACAGTTCTCATGGGGCAACTTGAACTCATTTTGAACTGTCATTCATTATTTTTCATGATGAAACTTGATTAGTAAAATGAAGTCACGAGAGCCAACGTAACACATAAACATGAAAGTGTGTAGGCAGACGAACACAAATTTTCTCATTATTTAATTCAATTTGAAATTGTATAAGGAAAACACAAAGTTATGAAAGTCATAATTTGATTGAGGGAATGTTATTAAGTTTCATCCTTCATCACTGTAATAGTTGAAAAACAAAGGAAACGAGTAAAAAGGTAGAGAGAGACTGTCGTTTTCGTATTGTAGCAATGTATTGTGACTTGGTTTCTCTTGAACAAGTGAAAGTGAAAACACATTTTGTTGCCTGATATAAAAAGTCATACAACGAAACAACGTTATGTAGTTTGTTCCTTTTCCTTTTGTCCCTGTGTACCCTGGCATGGGAATGGAAGACTATAAACTATAGGACTATAGATAATTTGAAATTACATATCCTTAATTCCGTCGCGAAACGAACTATAAAAGGGATTTTTCTAGATTAACCTTATCAGGAAATGGACGAGTGTTGATTGGTGTTAGAATGTTGTGCATTCGTTCTGAGAATGATACAGACCAGATGGCATGGATTCGCATGGATACTACATATGAGGAATTTTCCACAATGATTCAGAGAAAAGGCTGCTGAGGTTTCATTTTGGGCTATACACAGGTAAAAGCTCGGCATACACCAAACACGTCACTCATCACATCCTTTTGGCTTTCCTTTCCGTAGTTTCCAATAAAAAAAGTAGGAAATGACTTGAGAAAATGCACTACCAGAAATATCATCCACTGAATCTCGCTTACAATTACATTACTTAGGATGTAAATTGCGAAGAGTTTCAATAATGCACGTAATAAAGTTTTTTGCCGTTCAAAATGCCACGTCTTGAATCATGTTATGTGATACGTGATTGACGGTAGACAAACTTAGTCAAGCATGACTTGTATGACGTATTGACTGACGACTTGGACTTGACGTGCAACAGGTTTACAAGAAGTTAGAGCGGAACAAACAAAAGGTTAACTTCCTCCTACGTATTGTATGAAACATGTACATATAACAAAATAAATCTGGTGGATTTCCTAAACTTGCCTCCCCCGTTTCCTAATTCATCTATTATTTTCGTTTTCTGGAGGAAGTCGGTCCATTATATTGTCGAACTTGTATTTTATTCCTAAATAGACAAAGCTCAAGTCTTGGAGGAGGAATAAAAGGAACTCTAGTAGACTAATTAAATGTTTTGTTTCCTCTGGTCCACATAACACAGAATGAAAACTTTTGGGGCTTGCTTGCTTGTTATTCTCGCGATTTACCTGAGCTCCCATGATTACTTCGTCCGAGGAGAAGCATTGCAATTGACAAGTATGGAAGCCGAAGGTTTAGTCAAACCCACGCGACCTCGATCATTTCAAAATCCTGAAGAACTCCGCACTTACTTGGAAGCTATGAGCAAATATTACGCATTTGCTGGAAGGCCCAGGTGAGTCAAGTAACAATACAACAATACCGCATTGTCTAAACAGTGCTTATAGCAAACTGTTATAAGTGAAAGATTGATCCATTTTCATTCTGAACTACAACGATCAACATTCTACTGAATTTCAAAAACTTCTTTATCCTAAGGTTTATCTTCATTTTCATTTCTAAATTAAGGTACGGTAAACGTGCTGTGAAGGATGAGACGGGCAACCGTTGGACAAACATCAACGTTCCGGTTGATCTCTACGATCTACTTCAACCGCATAATGAAACTCCCATCTAATATTTGCATGAATCCGAAATAAGCAGTCAAGAAGACGCTCCTATTGCGTTTTCTGAAAAAGTTCATTCAGACTTAACATCACAAATCACAAGATTGTAAGATTGTCTTATCGTGCCATTGCTATGTGGCTCCATTGCTTCGGTTTTCCTTTAAGTTCACTCTGTCATGTTAGTATTAGTAGATAGTAGAAATAGAAATTCAATTTTTGCAATTAAATGATTATGATAAATAATATGCACAATGTTTGTTCTACAAAATGTCATGGAAATTTTAATAACTGTATTTCATTCTTCAATTTGTCACTCTCCACTTTTCTGCTTCTGCTACTTTAGTAGAAACAATTATTCGAGTTATCACGGCTCACGGAACATTTTTGACGCATTGCAATGATCCCTTCGTTGTCTTATATTATAAGGTTACACTTGGAGTCACAAGAAGGGATCTCAGGCTGGAATTGCAATGCATCGAAAACATTAATCGTTACTATTGCACGAATGATTTTTGCATCCCCTAATATTTTAATTTATGTGCGTTGTCTGCACTTTAGTAGCTTGGGTAGAAATTAAGGCAAATTGGACAGAAATTTAGCATCCAAAAAAAGTGTACACATGTCAATAAATAGTAGTTGAGATACAGCATTAATGTACTGATCTACTGATAGTGTAGC
>JABASF010000590.1:0-36635 GCA_019776145.1 Harlomillsia oculata
GGGATTTTTTACTCTCTGTTGCCAACGACTAGACCTCTCCGTTGGCTGCTATCACTGTTGAGAAAACAGCTAATTCACCAATTGGGGGTGCCAGCTTTGTAAACACAATGGCACACTCGAAAGGTTGGCAGCTTTATTCATGAGAAGTTGCGTATCACTTGATAAAATTGAATTGCTGTGCTCTGAGTTCCTGTAATAATTTTGAATGATTTGATGACCAGGGTTCGCACTAATTAACACTCCGCTTATGGTGAACTCGAATCTTGACGGTGGTCATGGTCAGTATTACGAAGCTGAGAAGATGTAAGTGGAGAGGTCTAGTCGTTGGCAACAGAGAGTAAAAAATCCCCCAAATCTCCAACATTACAAATGTTGGAACATTACCGATATCTATCGAGTCAATTACGTCAAGATAGCGTTGTTATGGTGTATTATTGTGAAGTGAAGTCTATGCAAGTGGTTGCGATCAGCAGACAGTGATTTGTGCAGATATACCTGAGCCATAGGTGTCTGTCACGTAATTGACTTGGTTATAATTCATCTTATTATTATTACATTAACGATAATACGTGAGTTGTAATACTGTTTGTCCATTTGTCCTATGCACCTTTCATTCAGTGGATGTTTCTAAAACATACACTGCAAAGAGGCACTCCCTCAAAGTGTATCTTACATCTTATTGTAACATTTAGAGTCTTGTAATGTTCAAGCTTCCACTGGTGTATTCAAGGTACTTCGATTCATGGTAACGCTCATGTGTACACTGTCTCCAAGGTAGGCCAATACCTCATTTTTTCAGATTTTTTTCGACGCAAAAGTCCCCCAGTTGTTTTGGCAAAAAGTATTAAAAGTGTCGTATCAGTCGCATGCGGTATCGTATTAGTTACTATTTGCTAAATCAGCAGTAAAATACTTTATTACGAGGAAGCACGAATAACAATGATGGATTACATAATTTAAATGCATAATAATAGAATTAGTGTAAAAACAATGGAAAAACAATGCAACAGCAAAAAAGAGGTACAAACATTAACTAATGACTTAATGACGAAGACATTATTAACAGCGGTGGATCACTATCATTAAAAATACGGTTAAGGAATTTAATCTTTATAAATGTACGGATACGGACATATTATTTAATGATTTCTTCATCAATTGTTGCAAACTTAATTTTCAACAAGAAGCAGAGATTTCTCAAAACCCCTGGCCCATCGGCCCATGTCGGTAGTGTGAGCAATCGGACGAATTTCGAGATTGATATTGATATGTCTTAAAGATGATCTCCCACTCCCGAAACATGTTAATTCATTAATCCAAAACTTTCACTCCTTTCGAACCGCAGCGTTTTACGCAGCACTTTGACTTTCCCATTTGAACTCTGAGGATAATCAAAGACTAATACGATACCACACGCGACTGATACGACACTTTTAATACTTTTGCCAAAACAACTGGAGGACTTTTGCGTCAAAAAAAATCTGAAAAAATGAGGTATTGGCCTACCTTGGAGACCGTGTACACATGAGCGTTACCATGGATCGAAGTACCTTGGGTGTATTGATGTATTGTAACTTGTAAGCCCGCCTTGTAAATTATTATTTGAATGGTACCCAAAAACTTCTCAGTGACTCTTCGGTAGTTAGTTAGTTAGTTAGGTTGTAAAGTGGTGCTTTTGGCCATGACTGACTAATGTGGATATTTCGAGTTGTAGGTGTTGTTGAACGTGTATATTATTATTGTGCATGTCAACTGAGCGACATTACGTTTGTTTGGACTCTTGAAGTTGCACGAGGTTTTTAAGCAAATGCAATGTACTGACAACATCAACATCGTGGTACTCTATTGGGATCTTTCTTTACAGGCTTTTTCTGTTGCACGACGGTGCATGAGAACCAAATTATTGAGGTTCTTCAATTAAGTACCAATGTGTCTTGTCGGCCCTTGAGGCTCACGATTGTTCACGTACTATATATGAGGATAACGAAAATAACGATATCGTGGTTCCCAGCTGGATTCAATTTGCCAATGTTCATTCTCGTTATTTTAGCCTGTCTGTGAGGAATTTTATAATTGTTCATGAACTTTAAGTGTGCTCCCAGTTTTATGCGAAGAGTCTACTACTATAACTTGACAAACTAGAAAGTGCGTATTCATTAAACATTCCTTCCTGTAAATATAGATTACGATGCACTAGTTGTGTGTAGTTAACGTAGGTTGCTCATGGAAGTCCCAGACAAGTTCTCTTGCTATAATATCAAGCTTTTTGCCAAGGATACTCAAGATATGTGTTTACTGGAAACACGAAAAAGTAGTAGACTCATCTTGTACATTGTAATATATTACAATTTTAAGATCTACGGTTTTATGAGCATTTGTCTAATGTAATGAATACCTGTATCCCAAATAATTGTAATATAACGTAACTGAGCAGGCACAAACTGATACTTGACGATTGACGGGGTTTGGGTGCTCTGTACACTTTTTGAGACTTTGTGGTTTAGGATGAGTGTGAGTCGTGAGTGCCTCTACCTCTTTAGTACGCTTGTGGTCTCAACCACGACAGCACTGTACTGTACCAAGATACCAAGAAGGATACAATTATTGAAATCATCTTGTTAATTATGTTTTCGAAAGTTGGGCTTGATCTGCTCCTTTGCCCAACTGGATGAAATGAAAATCGAAAATGAAACACTTACCCTTGTGGTCGACCGTTAGGCTTGCCTTGTCGGGCGACAGAGCGTCTTTTTTAGGGACAAACGCCGATAACGCCCCCAGTGGAAAAGTCAGTATGACTGCTGCGTGTTTGTTTGTGGAGAAAGAAAGCACAAACGAGATCCCATTTTATCTTGCGTCACCTGAGTCAGCCATCGAGATTCTTCCAAACTTTCTGCGAGCTCAGGGTCACTCGTCGCTCGGCCTTTCAAAATCCTAAATTTTGATTTCCAGGCTTCAACATCGCATTTTCATTTGCAGTGTTTGTGGGAATCGGAATCAATGGAATCGATTCCTGATTCCCGATTTCCAAAATTCTGAAAATGTTCCCATCTACCTATCACAAAATTATTCTGATTCCCATTAATAGAATTTATTTTATAAAATAGGTACTTTCTTGGAATTAAGCTAAATAATGGGTTAGCAAGAATCCGTATCTGTGTATCAGTGTTTGCGGGAATCGGAATCAGGAATCAGAAGTACATCCCATGGACTCTTGATTCCGAAATTTTGAAAATAATTCGTGATTCCCAAGTCTCTAATTTCTGAAAATGATTCCTGATTCTCAGAAATGTGATTCCCGCAAACACTGATTCATTTGTAGACTAAATACTATTGAAATTACTATTCGCTAAAAGCAAATAGCAAACCATCGATCAGTACCGTCGATCAGTACCGTCGATCAGTACCGTCGATCAGTACCGTCGATCAGTACCGTCCATCGATCGATTCCTGGGACACACTTTAACATAGCGTCATGCAGTCTTGTAGGCTTTCTGGTCTGTGATAGCAAGCAAGCTTCCGAGGCGCGCGAAAAATTTATTATTTTCCCCTTATAAGTAGAATCGGTCATTATATATATATATTCTTAGCATAGCCGGCAAATTCATTCGAATTAAATTCTCAGTGAATTTAATTCGCGAATTAAATTCGCTAAATGAATTAGGAAGTAGTACTTTCAAGTGAATTAGGATTTGTGAATCAGGATCTCCTGAAAATTGAGCAGTGAATTAGTGAGATTGATTTAATTCACTTTGGAAAAGTGAATTTGAATTCGGATTTTGAATTAGCAAAGTCAATGAATTTGCCGGCTCTGATTCTTAGGAAATGATTCATCAGACAAACCAGAAAACGAACTTTGACAGTCATTTACGCATGCCGTTTGACCAGTTACAAAAGGTACAAGGAATTGCTTAGCAAAGAATACAAATTCTCGAGCGCCGACGGCGCGAGAGCAGGTTTTTACCAGTTAACATACCTAAACATCAATGGCAACTTGGCAACTAAGTAAACAGGGGCTGAAAACAACCATCTTGGGCCCGAACGGTCCCAGAAAATAATTCGTTCTCCCCACTGCAACAAATTCTTATGTCTGCTAGAAAAATATTAAAGCAAAGGTGCCAGAAAAGCTCGGTAGCCCGATGATGGTGAACTGTAAGGCGTGAGAGCACATTTTTGGTGATTCGCCGTAACGTTAACTAAACGACCCGACAGAAACAGCGGGCGAATACCGATCATCTTGGGCCCGAAGGTCGAAGGGCAGCCAAACAACTTTTGGGTCTCTACTCTGTACTCATATTTTGTGGCAGACAAATTCTAAAGGACCGGAGGTCCTTTCTGCAAGCGCCGCTCGTGCTCTGGGAAGAATCTCGAAGGCTGCGACCCTAAGGATCGAGATGAAGCCACTTGTAGGACTATTCGATCCCACCGAATCCACTACTGTCAGTACTGTATTGATTACATGATTACCACAAAAGTTGTATTCAAAATCATATTCCTGTATTGCCAATGTACAGGGTGATCACTGTTTTTATGAGTTCAAAATGTAGCAGTACACTGCGCATTTAATGTTATCAATGATTGTAATAGTAATAGTACTAGATCCGGCTGAACAAAATTTGTTGACTTGACAATTGACACATTCACACACTGTGTGTACACAAAAACTTTAAACTTATTTTTGACCTGTTCAAATGTTCAAATTTAGAGAAGCTTGATTTGCCTAGGCTCTGGTTGAATATACATTACTGACAATGTAATACAATACGTCGTGTTTGATTGCAGAGATGAAATGAAACATAAAAACAGTCGAAAACAATAAAACGAATTTTTGACCTGTTCAAATGTTCAAATTTAGAGAAGCTTGATTTGCCTAGGCTCTGGTTGTAATTGTAATAAAAATATGCATTTCTATATACTCTATACGAAATTAGTGTATTGAACGGCGATGGGATCCAAAGTTGGAGCCTGTCCGTCCTTCCCCTTCGCATCATCGACTTATTAATTACTGTATTGATAAGAACTAACCTTTCACTTCATTACGTTATACAACTACTTAAGCATTCAATTTTTTTGTGTTGTTTTGTTGTGAAGTATTCAAAGGAAATGGCATGGGCTTTCCAATCATGTCTTGTACCAGATTACAGTATTGAATACGCCCATCTGTATAGACATTTTGGACAATACATGGTTAGGTCAAAAATTCGTTTTATTGTTTTCGACTGTTTTTATGTTTCATTTCATCTCTGCAATCAAACACGACGTATTGTATTACATTGTCAGTAATGTATATTATTGTATATGTATTGATATATATATATATTATACTTAAATAAATAAATATATATATATATATTAATACATATTAATATATATATTATATTATATTATATTAGTATTCTTCAGGCTTACACCACTTGGCAGACTCAACAAAGGGATGATGTCTTGTACAAACGATGGAGTAAACGATGAATGCATGTTCATCTCCAAATGTTGTACGTTTGTGTTCTTGGTCTACTTATTACTTGTTCACATTGCTTGCCATCACAGGGTTTCATTTTCATGTGTACCACAATAATTCATTAAAAGACACGACTGGCTTTCTTCTATATACACCTCTTTAATTTACAACATTACCATTATTACAATTACAAATTACAATTATAGTGATCTCATACAATTAGCATTACAAAATAGCCACAATATCGTACAATATATCGTAATAAGTACAAACCAATAGCTACTTTACTTGTGGATGCAGAATTTATTATAGAACAATTCATTAAATTCAAGAATCTGATTATGTTTTCATACAAGATTACAATTGAAAAAGTGAAAATCTGCATAATAAATTGTGGATAACTTTATAAATTATCAATATTCTGATTTTAGGTAGTTAACTGGGTATGAGGGCATTAATATAATATGACTAACGCAAACGAATGCACCAAACACTCATCCAGCTTTATACTTTTGCAAGTGTACAGTGCGCGTTCACATTTGGAAATATGGATCTTGCCCTTCACCATCGCATACACATTATTCAATATTACTTTCACGCAGTACAGAAAATACAAAGCAAGCGATCACTGAAATTCAATGGGTGTCGACCGATGAAATGTAAATTTAAAATACAGACTATTGTACGAGTTTTATTTTAGCTATAAATTAAGGGCGTGTTCTTAAAAAGGATGAATTTTCAAATGTCAATAAACGTTTCATCTGTTGTGGTTCAAGCAGCCAAGCTTTACGTAAGGATGAAGCTTTCACCATAGCAGACTCTTATGACTATGAATTCATCCTTTTAAAGTGCAAACCTTTAATCATTCTTTAGATCTTGGTTCTTATTAATCCGTGGGCCGTTTCTCACTGTGCTTTCGAGTAAAATCTTCAGCATTCTTGAGGAATTTTCGCTTATCCTTTACGTACTCTTCAGCCAAATCAGCACGAAGTGGATGCTCAGGTTCTGGCTCGTTCACAAGGGCAACCAAGGCTTGGATTACTGCAAAACGACAAATAAATGTCAAGATCAGCATTATATTGCCTTATTGCTCTCATTCGTTAATCTTTCTATAGCACTGATATGTACGAAACAGGGTACCTTGACAACCACAGTCTGACTGGAGGTGTCAAAGTACCCTGTGTACGAAACATCAAACATCTGAAAGACATCTTTATTCTAATTAAAATGTAATACACCCTACCTTGATCAGTTTTAGTAGCAGGTTTCCAATTCTCGGCACTGATGATCGGAAGGCAAACTTGTCCTTTTTCATCAATATTTGGGTGATAAATTTTAGTTTTGAAATTGATGCGAGGAGGTTTGAAAGGGTATTCAGCTGGAAAATTGATCTCGATACGAAAAGCTCCCTTATTGTACGGTGCATTTTCCTATACACAAAATGAATACAAAACATGTCAAACCAGTGTCAAATAACATTCAATTCGTTATCCAATTCATTAACTACGATTAAAAACATTAAAATTGGAATTTGAAATATGGAAAACTCAAAAAACCCTACATCAACTTACAAGCAAACCCATTAAAAAAATGTTATGTTACTCGTCAACCCCACTTCCATCCCCCCAAAAAACAAACCAATTTTGACTTTACCCAACTCCTAAAATCATTCCTAATAAAACACACACTGCATTTTTTTATAAAAAAAACCTACTTACCGGTACAATTAAACCAGTCCAATAGAGAATATTGCTGTCCTCCACGAAAATATCCCGAAAGGCCCTGACTCCATTCATACGGATATCTTGATAACTCCTTTTTAAAATAAAAAAAAATCCAATAAATGACAAAATAACGTTAAAAAATCAATCCTCAATTTACCAATGTGACAATCACATCAGGAGCGTGTCACCTTGTCAAAGAATCAATAAATGAAAAATATTAATAGAACTTACTTTCTGCAATCGCCGAGTGGCAGCCATGATGTCTGCTTTCAATATTCAAATTAACACTCAATTAATTCACTTCACCTTCTTCTCTCGCAAAACAAACAGCGTCAGTTGTAATAACTACAATCAATTCCCGGTAGTCGACAGTCGACACAAGTCTTGAGTAGAAGAAACTGCCAGAGTAGCTCAGGAGAGACGAGAGAGGAATATTCACAAAATGTGAAATGGACCGACCGACAGGGAAGAGGCCCAAAAACCGACTGAACACCCTGCATACGCACACAACTGCACTCTGCACTATTCTTTACCAGTACGAGTTTCAAGCCTGTTATCTTTCGCCCTCTCCCAGGCATTCCCTCAAGTATTACTCTGACAACGTTCATTGTAGATGACGTAAGCACAGTGAAGCCATTCTCATTCAATTCTAGTGATTCAGTGGTCATCAACTAACGTTTTGATGAATAAACGTTAAACGTCTGTTTGTTTCTGGGAAAAGTTATTCCACCATTCAAACAAACGCATTTTCTCATTTTTAAAACGTCGCTTTTGTGTTCAAAATCTCCGCATTTTTGTTTCCTTTGCCGTACCTCTCATTTCCCGAAGCTTTAAAAGCTACACTTTCTCCATGAGTACGTTTTCACTCATTTTTATTTTCATACGTTTAATTCGTTGATTGTTCTGAACTTCTTTGTCTTTTCATCTTCTTAAACTTGCAGTTTTTCATTAATTTTGGTCTTTTTCAATATTTTGTTTCATTTTTATTTCCTTCTTGTTTTATGTGTCCTGCAACGAAACGATCAGATACGAAGAAGATATTATAATGTTGTAGATGACCATTCATTTCAGACAATCTTTGTTTCCTATTTCCATAATATTGCGTTTTTGCAAATAAGTTTTGGAAGGAAAAATCTAAAGTGTTTTTCCAGCTCCTTTTCAACCTTAAACCCGGCTTTGTGCTTCGTTTTTATTTGCTCCTTTTGTTTGCTTATTTGTTTGTTGGGTTTAACGTATAATGGCATGTTGTTAATTTGTGTGTGCTTCCGTTAATTTGTCCTGGAGAGAATTGTAGTGTAAAGGTCCAATTTATTGACGACACTGGAAATTGGTAAGTGAAGCAATATCCTTTGCAATTGTGCTACTATAGGGACATTATATGTTAGTGTCATAGGATGATTGTATGATCATAATTTTATGGTTGACTTCATCTAAGCTAACGAACGAGCGAACGATTTGCTTGCTTTTTGTTCCTTATCAATTGACGATGTGACGTTGCTGCTGCCGTCCGTCCGTGTGATTTTGAATGCAATTCAAACGCGTTTGTTATCTTCGGAACCGTCGAACCTTTCCGTGGCTTACGGCTTTATTAAGAGAGTGGTGGTGGTTGTGGGACGATCCTTGTCGTTTATTCAACTCAGTCCAGCTTGTGGCTTTAACATATTTGACAAAATCCGCATGTATTGGTGTCTATAATTAGTTTCTGTCACATTATGTCCTTTGGATGAACAAGTTCATGCCCATGCTGCATTCAACATGAACAAGATTATGTGTGCGATGGTTGTTTGGTTGCTGTTGAAGTCTGGGATTACGCCGGGGCCATCGTCGTCGTCATGTCATTATGCCCATTTGGAACAAGTCACTACTATGTAAAACTAAAACTACCTTAAAAAGGCAGTTTTAGTACATAACATTTTGAAGGAACTTTTAAATGACTACAGAGAAGAGTGCATGAAATGACGTCTTGAAGCATGGAATGTAAATCAAAAGTAAAAACTCAGAAACGAAGTGTAGTATAGAGAAGGGAATAAGTTGTTTTTTTCGCTAAAGTGTAAAGGCTGCTTCTTTTAATCTGCCGATGGCACATTTGCAATAGAACGTTCCAAGTTCTAGCTTTCTTATGCACTTTAAGACGAGATTGAAGAAACTCCCTTGAAAGCAAGAGAAGCAAAACGATTAAGCGCAATGTGTAATGGAAATGGAAACCGTCTCTTCTTTTTGTGCTTTCCAACCTATCAGGACCAACCTTCCCAGTTTTGTCCTATGCGTATGTGTAGAAGAGAAATACAGAAATATACAGTCTACCAGTCTTTCTTACGGGGATTTGGTTTGTACAGTACATACTTTCATCTGTCGATGTCTGCAGTAAATGTCGTCATTCTGGTAACAGAACGTCGTAGAACAACAACTTCATTTAGTCACAAAGCTGATGTCCGTTTGAGTCATCGTAGGACTTCTCCATTTTGACCATCCATAGTTTTGGAATCGTAGACACTTAAGGATCAGGTGTGCGAATTCACGTAGTAGGTTATCTTATTTGCCCACCGACAAGTGTTACTGTAAACAAGGTAAACAATTTCGATTTTCTCTCCTTTAAAGTACAAAGACTCTCTTCTTCGTCTGTATTCGATTTCATATAATTCATTGCACTACTAATCGTTTGCTCTACGAGAGTTGTCACGAGAGAAAGTAGTTTTGGGGCGCTTTCAATTATATATTAGTACTTAGTTTTAGGGCACGAATTTGGTAACGGTACTTGCAAATCTATTACTATTACCCTATTTGATGTCATTTCCTATTTGCGCTTTCAGTACTTTCAAAAATCATTTTTTTCGGGAAGGATTTCTAATAAGTGGGTGTTATTTATTCCTACTAGTTTCGCGATTAGTAGTAATCTCTCATAACTCATAAGGCATAAATAGATAAGTCAACATTTTCGTGAACTTTCACCCTCTATACACTGTTACCATTGTATTATATATTGTACCACTAATACATTCGTGAAATGAAGGAATGATTCATCGTTGAGCATTTTAACCATTGTTCAATTACATTCGTAACTTCTTCTTAAAGGTACATATAAGTTTCACAAGGACTTAAGATTACATGTTCTCTTGTAGGTATTGATTTCTAGAATTTCCTTCCCCGAGACTTGAGACTGGAAGCAAATGCAAATAAAGGAGTTCTGGAGATTGGTCAGAAAATGACCATAGCTCTGAAAGCCGTGTTCATGTTTCAAGTAGCAAATTAAAATAACTTCTACTTGTCAGAATTTGCTTGATAGGATAATTGAATGAAATGGACCATTGACGCATTACTGGAAGAGACGCTTTCACGAGTAGTTGTCGTAGATACGACGTCTTTTTCTTACTTTGTATCATTTTTGGCTGTAGACGATAGACGTGTATGTACTATAGGATTTATTTGAAAAGATATTTTCTGCTGGTCATTAGATGTATTAGACTGGGATGTAAAACAGCAAGGATGAGTTCCATTCAGTTAATGTGTGTATGAGTCAGAAATTCATCATTGCAATCGTCAGCGACTGAAACTCAAAACTTCCAGAAGCTTCTTGAAGTTTCTTTTGCTGCATGTGCATATTATTATGATAAAAAATTAAAAGCTTTGATAAGCAATGATGATAATGTGAAACGAACGCGAACGTGAGAATCCTACCATAATCGTGTAGTATTAGTTAGTTATTACATTGGTATATAGTTACTAATTGGCATAATATAGGTTTGTACTCCTTTTAACTACCTACCTATATATTGTCTACAAGTTGGACTTTTAGTACTTACATTTCATACTTTGCTATTGACCACTTTATTTACCTTTTAATCTTATTGTTGGGGCTTGTTCAGAACAGAAACTCCAACAACATATTAAAACTACAATATTATTTTTTAACAAATTATTTTAAGTGTAATAGTAATGTTAGTTCTTAAATCAATGTGACCATCGCTTGGGCACTTATTGTTGCCATTTTCAGCAGCTTGTTAATAAACGTGAATTTTTCATTTTAGTTTCGTTAGTGGCCTCTGCGGTCGTTCATCAATGGAAAGTCCCGTCACCTTGGAGACTACTGGGGAAAGCGAGAAAACTATTGACAATGTGGCAAGCGACGAACAAACTGACTTACTGTCCAATTTCGGAGATGGTCGGTCATTTGGGCTGGAATCTTCCCGTAGACGAGTTGCCTATGAGAAAGTAAAATTCTTTCGCTTTACATGTTCTCCTAGTGGATTTTTGAAATGTATACAAATGAATAGTCCCTAAATTAGTATTTTGCATTTCTTTCAGTTGTTCCTGATAGAGTGTTTCCAGCATCCTGTGTGCTCCAGGAAGCCAGCAGATTTCCCTCAACTGGATTGCACCCTTGCTCAACCGCGATTGAGCACTTCACCGTTTGTGCAAGTGCCGTAAGTGGCTAAAATTTCACATTCTGATTTTGTGATTACTTTCGAGGTTTTCGTAAGGCAGACTTATCTATCTTTGTCAACTTGATTGCCATTAGATCAAGAAGAAAGGATGAGACGATTAAAAAGGACAGAGAATCGGATGACAACATTAGTCTTCGACCCCACAGTGGCAACTTTTCTAGTGGTTGTGTACCGAACCATGTTTCGCCTGGCCACAACTCACAAGGGTTGTATAATACCAGATTTCAAGCTTCCGTAGACGAGCAACAGAAGAACATTTATGATAGGTATACATATATATGTTACATATCATTCGTTACTAATTGCGGTAATGTAACGAGATAGTGAAGAATAGCTTTAATGTTTTATGATCAATAATAAAAACATTTTTGGACAGGGATATTGTTTCAAGGAACAATTTCAGAGGGGGCCTAAATAACAGAATTGATGACAGGGCACGAATGGACCGGGGTCGTGATTTGCGGGACAGAGATCGCGATTTGAGAGACAGGGACCGGATTATGAATGATAGAATGGGTATGGATCGAGATATCCGACGAGGAGGAAACCGACGACCTGTTCACGGATCGGAGTGGAATCGACCACAAGACGGAGAAAATCCAGACTGGAATATACGCCGAAGACCGAATTACGGTGGTCCGGAACAACGCCGTTATTCCCGCGACGATTATGACTACCGTCGGGGCAGGGACGATGACAATGAACCGGAATGGTTTTCAGGTACGATTTCAGGTTTTCAATGCAATTATGTACATGAGTGTCAATTCTGTTTGACTACTTTTACAGTGGAGGTATATTTTTCATATATATGACTGCTTTTGAATTAGGTGGTCCTTCATCTCAGCACGAAACGATAGAACTCCAGGGGTTTGTCGACGACGAAAGGCGCGATCGGAAAAAGCACAATAGCTCTTCCGTATCCAGGGAAAATAGTACACAAGACATGGTTGGGGATGACAGAGCTGATGAATCCAATGATAATAAAGACAAGCACTTGGAAGAATTTTTCAAGAATGACTTTATGGGAGTATTACCAGTAAGCAATTCAATGACATTCTTAAACTGCTTCTCGATATCTTGATATCTAAATTGACTAGCACTTAAATTCTGTGATTGTGACCCTGTCTGGTTTCATAAAAAAGGAAACCAGAATAAGAGGACGACACCATTAGGGCTAATTAGTATTTTTTTCTGATCATTTATTGTCATGCACTTACGTTCCTGTCAAAACTGACTGTAGGCTGATAGATATGAATACATCAAATGATTAACTCTGTAATCTAATCTTGATGTTTGAAACTACAGAACGGTTTGCTGGAAGAAAAGGAACCATCGGGAAGTTCCAGATTTAGCAAGCTGTTTCAAAGGAATTCAACCACGCCAGTTCCAACAGTTGCTAGGAAGCTGGATATGGATGCCGGAAAAGCTTCCGATACGGATCGGAATAGCGGAATTACGGATCTCAATACGCTGTTCGCTGGGAAAGCTCAGGAAAATAAGGGTATTATATGTTCCATAATAGTTTAATGTTGTAAGCTTGCTTTACATTTTAATGAGTATATAATTTTTATTCAGTGGAAGAAAAGTCGCCGTTTATTTTGAATATGGAATCTGTTCTTCGGGGAATGTTGCTGAATAAACCTCAAGAAAAACCAGTACCAAAGCCTGCTCCGGAACAGAACGACCTCAACGTCCTTCAGAAACTAGTAATAAAAGTTCCATATGCCGCAATTGTTAATTATGTAATTTTTGAGAGGATGTTAGTCGTAAGTACAAAAATTGTGTTTACTTTGTTTAGTTACAACAAGTAGTTAGCGGTGGGAAACAAAAAGATGAATTAGAGGAAAAAAGTATGAAACAAACAATGTCGAACAACGGGGAAGCACCGCAACAATTCAACCACCCACACGGTTTACATGGAAACGATATGATGAGGAAAGGTAATGACCAGACCCAGCATATTAACATGCAGCAATTTGGTGGTCACGAACACGGTGGACAACGACAACCGCTAAACATTCAACCATCTCGTCCAGAGGCGTTTGAAGCAAGGGCTCCTCAAGATCCTTCGAAAAAGGTTCAAATTGCTCCTCAGCAAATTCTGAATAGAATGCCCCAAGAAGCTGTAAATGTTCTCTTGAATACGGAAGTGTCCCCTGACGTTATTCATCGTAAGGAGATGTCAAGACTTGTCCAAGGTATGTGAATGCATGAACGAACTAAGTAAAATGAATAGTATTATGTGAATTTAGTATTGTATCATTTTAGCCTCCGATTATTTATTTTTAAAAATGGTCATTTGAATTACTCCAGCACTTGCCTGTGGGGAAATTACATTAGGAGATATTATACAACAAGCTGCTGTACCACACGCACATATGCGTCAATTAGCCATTGCAGCTCTTAAGCTCATTTTACAAGGGACAATAATATTGCCTGAAATTAGAATATTTCCGGAGCTGCCTAAACCCGTATTCATAAGTAAGTACAATGCATTATGTGTTTTATAATTATTTACCTTCTTAGAAAGAAACCTTATTATTGGATATATCTACAGATCCGTTCCCGTATCCTGGACCTATGATGCCCCCTCGCCACGAATTACCACCAAATCCAATGATGTGGAAACCGCCTATGGTGGATCCGCGAATTGTACAAGAGGAATATGCACAACGAAACAAAGAAAAGAAAGCTGCAGGAACCATGTCATTTACGCCTACCGCCGTAATTAGAAAGATGACTGGGGATCCACAAGCGAGAGTGATCCAAAGCTTTCAGCAGAAAGATTTGTTTCCAAGAGCTCCTATAGGGCCGCCACAACATGGAAGTCCCGGAGATTTCATGGACTTAATGAAATCATTAAACGTTGTTCCTAATTCAGGCTCAATGGCTCCACCTCCAATGGCTGCTAGTCTAAATCATCCTTCACATGTTCCGTTACAAAGTATGTATGCACATTTTAACAAATAACCTATGAGTATTCTTGTTTTAGCTAATGTTTTGACATTATAATTGCAGGATTTCCGATGCCGCAGCAATTTCCACCCATACCGTATGTGGCTCATCAATATCCACAGCAGCAACAGAGTAAGAGCTACATTATACTATGACATTGATTTTTACTATTACCTTTGACCTTTTTTATTAACTAGTTCGTTTCATTTCAGTGAATCAAAGAATCCCAGGACCAATTACCCGTTTTCCGGAGGGAATGGTCATAAACCCACAACACATCGCGTCAAATGGAAGCCGTAAGTAGCAAATACCGTCATTAAATAATATAATTTCTAATTCGTATTAACGTTTACTAATGAAATTACAATGATTTATGAAACAGCCGACGTCGGCGGTCCTCGAATGATTGCAGCTTCCAATCCCAAAAATAAGTTGAGTGAAGATTTGTCTAAGCTGCTTTCGGGCTTTTCTGATGGTGTAAAGCCCATTAATTTGTATCCCAATGCCTCTGCTTTGAGTGTGGAGGACGTGGAAAAGGCCCAAATCGTCAGTCGTCCTCAATTTTCTCAATAATTGTCCACGTTATACGACCGACTCTTGGGCGACCGACGACCGATGAGTTTACGTTGAATGTATGGTTAGTTAGTAGTGTTCGCATTGATGTGTGAGTGTATTAACGATATGTCGCTAGCAGATTTTCTACAAAAGGTTCATTCGGTGACGAACACTCGCAGGTAGTAGTACTATTTATGTAAGTTGAGTAATTAATCTAATTAAATACGAGTGTATTGATGTGATAGCTGCATAGTGCAGCCTTATCTATTCAAATGTGATGTTGTAATGTTAAGGGTGTAGAAGAGTACGTAATTAAATTTGATTCCTCAAATTGTTTAAGAGTAGGATCCGTAGATCAGGTAAAACTTCAATGGAGATTTAGGTATATATATGAGAATATGTCTCTCCCGTTCGTTACAATCGAGTCGATTGTCCCATGTTCACAATCCTACTTGAATGGAAAATAGAACCTTATTCTCTTGATGCTCCGAGAAGAATGCCTCAGCTCACCGTTGTTGCGAGAATTTTCAACAACTTTCATGTTGCCTTCAACATTCAACATTATACACTACAGAGCAAAGCAGTGTAAAATTGTTTCTGGATACAGTTTTCAAAACCCAGTTCATCTATATATTGTATTGTCCACAGTCCTATATTCACTTTAATCACTCATACTGTCATTCATTATCATTAGCATGAAAGTTTGTTTCAAGTTAGTTTCTATTTTTAATGTTTCTGTTTCTTTTCACCAATAATTATTTCCTACAGTCTGTATTACTTTGGCAAGAATAATTTATTATTCCTCCAGTAATATTCATTAAACATTTCATTATTATTTCATTGGTTTCGGTCATTTTGTCATTTGGTAAATTTTCAATAATTATTCTGCCGTTCACACTACGTATTTGTTTTACAGCCCTCTCTTCTAGGTTTGTAGGTCTATCCTTCTAAGACTGAATTATTCCTAGCAATTAGAGAGAAGTAAGACACTTCGTAATTTAAATTAATGTATTGTCTTTTCGAATTAATAAATTCGGTAGTTATAACATCATTTTCTGAGTCATCATAATGAATGCTATTAATTTATTCGTTCAACTGTGTAATGAAATGATCATTGGAAAATTGGAACTCTTTTTCGTGTAGCATTTAAGCATGCATTATACATATTTAGCTCATCATAACGTCATCATAACATAGCAAGTATATATAGTACGACATTTCGAATTTTGTGTTACAAGAGTCAATTTCTTTCAAATAATCTTGTTAGCAGATTCGCTAGTAGCTGATTCAGTTTGCCGTTATTTATTTTGTTTTGAATGTATTCAAAATCAGCTTTTTCAATGTGACTTTTTTGTTTCCAATGACATCTGCATTATAATATGGAATGCATAACAATTAGTATATCATATTATGTTTATATTTCATTTAGTTTTTACGTTAAATATACCTTGTTTTATCTTTGTTGTCATAATTTGAACAAGCGTGACATTCTTTGCAATCCTCCAGGGAATAGTTTCCGTATATGCGTTCACAAAACGCGCAAATTCCTCGAAAGATATTTTCATCCACATTAAAACTGGATATGTTTACTCCAAGGTAATTATTAGCTAGTTCCTCCAATTCAGTATTGGTCATTTGACGACCGATAACTTCTCCTATAGCTTTCTGCACAGCCTACAAATCAGGACAGAGTTAATGTTAATTAATATGACATTTGTGTAAGGTCAAATTGCCATGGAAAGCAACCTTCATGGAAATGAGCTTCCCAGTTGGATTTTCTAACGTCCTGTAACGATGAAACACAAGGTTATACAAATGCTTCCTCGGTTGACTGATCTCAACATGAGCAATCAAGTATTCGATAGGTCCCAAGTCTTTTAACAAAAACGATTGTTCATTTATAAGTTTAGACAAATCAAATGCATGAATTTTATGAGAAATCACAAACCTTGAAGCAACCTCGGATTATGCGGAACCCCAAAAGTGGCGCTATTGTGGGACCACGTTCTTGGAAATGATAGCCACAAATCCTCTTTCATCTTTATATTTGCGCTTTTAAATTTCGTTTCAAACTTTTTGATTTCTTCATGGGCTGCTTGAATATCGTCGTTCAAACTCGTCATTTCCTGTAACAGCAACAGCGCATTATTAATTATCACATTATTGATTACATTTTAGTAATGCCTTGGTAAAAGGTTTCATTTCGCCGCCAGACGCCATAGACGGTCACTCAAGAAATTGTATGCGGGACAGGGTCCAGGTCCGGGTACAATAATAAAAGTGTGTAATTTAAAAACATGTAAAAAAAATTCTCACATGTGGATTCCACGGTGCCCCACTAAATTTTTCATCCAAAATGTCATACAATGGCTTTCTTGGATTCATGAGAAACTGCATTTTTCTTTGGATATCCGAGTTTTCATTATTAGCTTCGCCATCGATTTTATCTAAATCATACAGTTGATTCATGCTTGGCCAATCTGCCTGTTTCATAGCTGACATTTGAGTTTCCGTAGGATCGTCAGGTCCTAATCCTAATGTGGTTGGCGTTTTCCTGCTCTCCTCCGGAGTTTTCTCTTTCTCAATGTCACTGTCTACTGCTTTCCCATCCTCCGTTTCTTCGTTATCTTTCTTTCTTCGTCCATGGCGTCGTAATTTCTATGTTATTGTGGCAATACGCATGAATCGTTACAATTAAGGTCCATATATACGTGTATTATGTTATTAAGTTGTTATGTTGTGGGAATATATAAGTTAGAAATGCAAACTGTGTAACCTTGTGTTTCGTCGACTGTGGTACCAAACGTGCATTATCTTTGGGATCGTGACCTAAAATTTCCCGTGGACTCGGCTTCGTTTTCTGTCCAAGTAATGTGAGCACAGACGCATGCAATGGAGGAAGAGTTAACTGCGAATTCAAAGTTTCAAGATATCTTTTACAAATTTCTTGTGCTATGATAAGTTCACGTGTTGAAGGAGGAACAATCACATCAGTACTTTCACCCCCATTCTCTCTGTCACTAGATAATCCTGCTTTACTATGGTGTTTCTTGTGATGAGCCTTATTTTGATTGCCACTACTATTTTTCTTGCGAATTAATGATTTTGTAACTTTTTTGCGACGACGGCCACTGGAAACGTATGGTACATTGAATGGCGCATGTCGAACTGTGATATTCTGGTAACCTTTCCTTTCCACTTGTTTTTGACGTTCTGTAAAATTAACTTTAGTTCCTTCGACGAACAGCAAAGTACTTTCAGTAGTTTTGTCATTACTGACGTCTGATACATACACAAGGGGAAATTTCTGCAGAATTTCGTTAATTTCATCATTCTCCAAACTTGCATTGTCAAGTAGTTCATTCCAGTCTACTTGTGATTCGACTTCAATTCGTTCATCGCTATCCACTCGTCTCAACTTGGGAGTTATCTGAGCTGTTATTACTCGATTAATGTCACGCTCACTAAAACATGAATCAAAGGATTCAAAATCGAAGGATTTCAAAGATTTTATTTTCTTTGCGTTTTCCTTTTCACGCTTTTCTCGTTCAAATTCAGCGATATGATTCTCAATTCTTCTGATCAAATTGTAATTTTTTTCAATAAAGTCAATAAAATCTTGTGGTAACTCTACTGTTGATTTTCTTAATTTCGACATTATTGAAAACTGGTCTTACTGATCAAAATAATTAAAATAAATGTCTATGAATATGAAACATCGAATAGTCGAATGTTGCTAAAGTAGAACAAGACTTACAACAAGAACAAGGCATGCAAAAACTCAGTATTGTGTAAGTTCGTATGCAAAATGGCATTGTTACGGGGCAGTCGATATGTTCGATCAATCAATTACTGAGCATCCTCATCACTCTAATTTTTAAAACAAACACTCTATCGTCTGCTGTCAAGTGATTCTTGTGGCACAAAAGGTTTTGTTCAAAAGCTCGCAAATTACTTAATCGACACAAGTTCATTAACTGATGTAAACAAAACTGCTTTCTCTATATTGTATTCTCTCTGGATTTGTCGTAAACGAACGTGTCCATGTAGATGTAGGTGTAATGATGAACTTACCCCTTCTAAAATCTTTGGGCTGGATGATCTCTCATAAGCTACAGGAGAGGCTGACCTTTCTTTTGCTTTCTTCTTTTTTCCTTTGTTTCGAGTTTTTGGTGTATTAGAGCGTGAAAGTGAAACATTCCGTGGAGTAAATTGATGAAAAATGCTTGAGCCTTTCGCTGATGAACTTCGATTGTCAATATCGTCATCTCCATAAGTTGAATCCACGGATGTAGCAGTTGTGAAACTATTTTGTCGAGTTATAGCATCCACACTTTTAACCCTTCTCAAATCAAGGATTAAAACACGTCGATGATGAAACTGGCATTGCTTCGTCTCAGGCTCCGGTGTTTTACATTTTCGCGAGTCGGCAGATACACTAATTAAATCAGACATACATTTGAGTCTTCTTAACTCATGACTGAGCTACGAACGATAAGGTGTCATTATCAATGAAACAGATTTGTCAACCTCAAGGCTCGTGGCACGGACGTGGATCTCCTAGAATAATTATCCGGACTAACTGGTCTTGAGTCTGTTTCAGTATACCGCTTGTAAAGGTCCTCGGGAATCCATTCGTCATTCTTTCCTAGTAACGATGATGTACGCTCCTGTATAAACCACAGCTTGACATTGACACATGAAACTTTTATGATCTTACATAATGAAAACCATTTGAAAAATAACCCTTTAAAAGAGACATGCATCATGTTTAATTTAACCTTTAAATGAGCGGGATGACGACACCGAAGCGAGCAAGACGAACTGTACGGATTCGGTAAGTTTCCAATTCGGTCTTGCAAGTGCAATGCAACTCCAAGGCACACAGTCGGTTGTTTTTTAGCTGCACTACTCCCAGTCTATACATATAGCTAATTGATGTACTTAAATGTTATCTCAAAAACTAAAAATTCATGACATTCCATACTATAATTACCTTTTTCAACGATCCCCTCTTTTTCTTCCTAGTATTGTTGCCTGTCGTCACTGGTTTCCAACTTTTCTTGGAAGACATGATGAGACCTGACAAGCTAAACATTTCCAGTACTTTAGTTCATGCTTGTCATTAATTTATTTGTAGATTACAATCTGAGAAAAAACTTTATACTACGGAAACTTGATGAAATGCATTGGAACACAATGGGATGAAGCATCCAAATGAGAGAAAGACAAAAAGTAGACAATAAATGAATGTATGAATGTAATGGAATGTTTGATCGTTTCATGCGGGTTTCATATCACAACCGGGTAGGATCGGGAAGTCCGGTTCGGATGACGACGATGCTATAAGCATTTTCATGTTTTATCGTTTATAGGAAAATGCCAGGACAGGACAAAATGAGAAAAGAAGATTAGACAAGTTATTGGACGGGAGGACGAAAAAGCATGGAATTCCGCTAGACGGTGCGGCGCTTGCTGTGCTCCTGCTCTGACCATTTTTGCTAGTCCGTCTCCTTTTTGCTGTGTCGTGTGATATTTTCCTCTTTCTCTTGTCTCTGAGCATACAAACCAAGTCAAGGGGTTTTTTAAGTAAAAGCTCAAAGCTGTGTGTGTGCCATGCCGTGCTGTGCATATAACACAGAGATTTGGGCTTGGGATTATCTATCTTTGTGAATTCTGTGAATGTTAGGAATTAAATTTCAAACACTATTCAGAACAAACCCTAAGCAACCCTTATTAAAAGAATAATACAATTCGTAGTTCGTTTAATTAATTAAAATGCAGTTTTCCAATACCCTATAAAACACTTACTTTGGGAATCTAGCGCATAAAATACACATAAGGCGAAACCGACGGAACTCTTATCCCTCATTTGTAAGAATCGTTGTCGTGAGTCGTCATCGTGAGTCTTCATCCGTCACACAAAGATCTGCATTTCCATTTCGTTACTATATACTCGTGAACAGTTGTTGGACATTGAACAGTCATTTCGGTGGTTGTCGGTTATATCCCTTTGATCGTGCTTTTTTTGCATTTTACTATAAACCAAACAACCATACATTACAAATCTTTGTGTCATCATCCGTCGTCGCATCTTAATGACATTAAGGTAAACAGGTAAAGAGCCATATAACTCAACTCTGGCATTCATTTGTGCAATGCTGTAAAATGCATCTTGTAGCAAAAAAAAAAAAAACTATAGCAAAACCTGCAAACTTGCAAATCCCTTGCATCATGCATTCTCATTACTATTTTTTTCAAAAATGTAGATTGGCATTTTTAAGAGACGTAGGTTTAGCAGTTCAACATGCACTAACACTAACAACTAATCACCAAATATGTTTTTGTGTGCGTATATAAAAAAATACGTGATTTGATTTGTGTGTTTGACTTTATTTTTGATCTTGGAAGTAGTTTATTACTGTTGCGTATATTATTTGCAAACTGTGACATTTGAATGACATTGTTTGACCTTGTGTGACGTGACATTATGAAGGCGGGTTTCATCATCTTGTGGACTACCGTCCCAAAAAAGGGTCCACAAAATCAGTTTTAGTTTACGTAGACGGCGCTTCGGGGCAGCTCAACATTGTTCTACATACTACACAACACGTTATCACAATAAATATCCCTCAATGCAATGGAAAAGCAAAGGAGAAAACTTTACAATTTGTTTGCTTCATTTTGCTTTGCCTTATTTCTGTGTGCGTTTGAGTGAATGCGGATGGATTTTGTGCTTCTCGTGTGTGCTCCGAGTCGACTGACTGTTACCATGATCCTCAAAAATAGATGAACTTAAGCAAAAGTATTAAAGCAATTCTCGAAACAAAATAATAATCCATTGATTTTTAATCCACTTCAAAAATGACTGGTATGTTTGACTTGAAAGTGTTCCTTTGCCCGACATGACAAGAAGACAAGATGGGTTAGTTGGAGGATGTTTTCCTGTGTGGTGGGCGAGACATTAAAACATCCGCAGTGTTATTTTTAGTGGTTCAGTATTATATTTGCTTGTTTTTAAAGAATTTGACACAAATATGTGACAGCTGTGTGTTTGAGATTAAGGGAAGATATTTCACCTTCCTAATCAGTTTTTCTCCAGCTTTTTGAAACTTTCTAATGCCGCTTGTAGGTGGGCAAGGTAGGGAAAACTTGTGTAGTTGTCCTTGCACTCTCATATTTGAGTAGTGTGCCATCCCTGGATTTTTTGTGTTTTATTTGGTGTTTTTAATAAAGTGATTTTAATTTTGTATTCTAGT
The DNA here is from genome assembly GCA_019776145.1 of Harlomillsia oculata. NCBI lineage: Eukaryota > Metazoa > Arthropoda > Collembola > Entomobryomorpha > Oncopoduridae > Harlomillsia > Harlomillsia oculata. The sequence goes on from JABASF010000590.1 coordinate 22,391, forward strand.
TGAGATGACTGTCCCCACGTCGAAGATTTTTGTCGGATGTCCGTGTTAAGCAATTTCAAATTAAGTTCCTTCCACAGTACTGAGAAAAGGTATTGATAATTGATATTTTATGCTTTTGGTAGTCTAAAAGCATGAGTTGAAGCTACGTTTATGAGTTCACCGGAATATTTGTACTAGTCAGGTATTGTATTTGAATTTGAATCTGGAATTGCAGCTTTTACTAGCATTATTACGGTTCGTTTAGCTATCTTTTACCCTGGTGATCGAATTGTGTTTAATCGTTGTGTAATTTTGCTGTGCGAGATATCAACGTTGAATTAATAAGAATCGACTTGTGTCTTTTTTGAAAGGTGTGTTTCAAACGCGAGGGTGGATTTGTGATGCTTTAGTCCAAGAGGTCCACGACACTATTTACATACGATGGCTCACTACAAGAATTCGGGAAGAACTGGACATGATGAACTGGAAGTTCTTTTGAATGAATTTCTTGATCTAAGGACATCTTTACGAAATACGCAAAGGTTTTTGGACGAACGGGACACAAGTGCAGACAGCCGGTTCCGGATGGAAAAAGATTCAGAAAATATAAAGTTTTACTTGGCACAAATGCAAGACATTAATTCATTAGAGTAAGTAGTTATTGAACTATTTAATTATTAACGATCCTAGTTTATTTGAATTTTGTATTTGATTTGTTTGTGTGATATTGTGATTTTATATTTCAAGACAACAAGGCGCGGACAAATTAAGGAAATTTATTAGTGATATTCACGACATTATAAGAAGAAATCCAGCTACTGTTAAGGTACAAGTGTTCATGTATCATAACTTTAATTATCATTATGGACGTTAGTTTATTGCAGTATAACATGATGCTTTTTGTTTTGGTAACTTCAAAGCACGAACCTATTCAGGTTGAAGAGGCGGATGTTGATGAAGATTTGTATGATCGTAGCCCACCGCGTAGTCCTTCTCCTACAGACGGGTGCTCCAGCAATACCGGACCGAAAGTAATTCCAGTAGAGAAGGTTTCATCAATAACGGACCGTGGATACCAAATGTGTTTCAACAGTGCTCAACAATCGCAGATACCGGCTTTGTGTACGTTGCGTTGCTAATAAGTATTTAATGTAGACTAAACAGATCATTATATTGCAATATGTTCTACATTCACAGTCAACTTTGGAATGGATGTGGACATGAGGAATATGAACAATCAATTCATTGAAAGTAAACTGGAGTCGACTGAAAGAAAGTCTGTTCAGATTCCATGTTCATCCAACATGTCGACAAATCCCCGACAACGATCGTATGAGCCAAGATCGTCCGCTGAACATTTATACAGTAACCCACAAGAATACGTGCCACCATTTGTTCGTGATCAAAACAGGCATTGGAATACGAGAACAAGCGCGGAAGAAACGAATATCAATGCGAGACAGCAGAGTAGTCAGTATAATTATTTCAAAAATAAACGTGGTTTGGAACTCTCCGATCGACGGCCAACTGAAGAACAGTATGTAAGGAGATTAAATGAAGGGAGCCAAGAAAGTCGCGGGTCGTACTACCGGGAGAGCAATTCGGGAAATGCTCATGATCGACGACGACAGGATCAAGGACAAAATTCGTACGAGTACAATAGGAGCCGAAGAAATGATACAGCATATGGTCAAGCTTTCAAGGATTCATTGCTTCGGGATGGCACTTATCTACACAATGAGCCTGTTGAAAGAAGTAGAGGGCAGGCAGACACTTACAATCGAAATGTTGATTTTTTTGGTTCGAGACCTCCAGAGAAGTTCTCCAGAAATTTGCCGGACTCGCAGTCAAGTAATCGTACACAACAACCGAATCAACGGGATCCACGCTTGTCAATTAATAGTGAACAGGGATCTTGTAAAGGTCGATCAAACATGGGAGCTCCTGTTCCAGAAAACGTGCCCACACAAGAACGGTTCATTGCAAATGGTTTTATTCAATGTTTCCCTACAAATCAACCTCCGCGACATGTTTCACCGGTTCGGTCTCCAGTTCCAACAACGTCAAGTCGTCCTTCAGCTTCGAATATAAATTCTAATGTGCCACCTTCACGGGCAAACTGTGAATTTTTGCGCGGAACGCCACTATCAGCACATGGTAAAGACTTAGAAACATCACAGATAGCACAAATTCTTCATCGTCAGAAACAAGTTTTTAATCAGTCTTCAAAGTTTAGTCATCGTCCTCAGCAGTCATTACAAGTGGTTAAAAGTGAAGGTTCCAGTTCCTCGAGTGGTACTATTATAAATAGAGATTCGACTCTGTTAGCATCAAATCAAATCCGTGCTACACCTCGAGCTGCTAATGTAAAGAATCCTATTAGAACAATCCAACCTACAGAGATGCAAAGTCAAGAGCAAAGTTCGTCAAAGAAGGTTGCTGAACAGTCCTCACGTGAAATTCCCAAAAGTAAAGACAAAGAATCCGTTAACACGGGTACAACTCGGCACGGAAGCTGTAGGACTTCTGCCGAATCCACGAAACCCTGTCTCACTAAAGCGCAGGAAATTAAAAGACAACTTCAAAAAGATACTTCGCAATGTTTCATTCTTGGTAGAAAATCTCAATCACAACATTCAATGAGCTTTGAAGATGCATTAAATACACAAGGCAGTGAATCTTCAACATTAGGTGATAGTGGAACTGAGAAAGAAACGTCGTCTCCCACTGTTAAGTCAAAACGACGTGGAAAGCGATCGAAGAGCGAGGACGCAAAGAAACAAAATATGGAACACAAAAATGACAAAGCAAGTAGTGGGATAAGTAAACAGAGGAAAACTAAAAGAGCATCATCAAAGAACGAAGTCTGTGATGATGCTGAAGCGAAATCTGATAAGAAGGAGCACAAAAGAAACATTAGAGGTAAACGCAAACGGGTTACAAGGGCACATACAATTGCTAAGAGAAGACGTTCATGTAAAGTATCAACGTCATTATCCGAGTCCGAAGCGTTGTCGCTAGTCGAGGAACCTGTTCCAGCTACTTATTCGTCCAACTCGTCTCGTTCTCCATCGCCAATAATTTGTACTCTTTCTCCGCCTGCGTCACCCTCACCCTCACCTCCATCCATTTCTCACACATTAGAAGGCAACGAAACGGAAGAAACAAAACGTCCAAGTAAAAGCAATATTGAAGTTGTTAATGTTCGTGATAGTTCTGATGAAGAAACTAGGATCTCTACAGACACTTCTGCTCTGTTACCTGAAACTAAAAAGACTGAGGTTTACTAATATTAATAATATCAATTATTTGGAAATTATACAGGTTTTAAATTCTCAATTAGCACTTGTGATAACATTTCATTTGGTTCTCTGTACAGGAATCTGCAACGGTTAGCAACACGACTGATGGTAGTACGGGTTCAAATCCTTTGGAAATGTTAAGGGCTGTTATTCGAAGTAGCTTTGGCGATCAAATGGCAAATGATTTGAGCCAGGACAAGATACAGGAACTGCTCTCAGTTTTAAATAAGAATTGCGAAGATATTCAGAAGACCACTGAAGATGCACCTGGTAACAATGAGGGACAAGAGAAAACTCAAAACGACACATCGTCGGCAAAAGAATGCTCAAAGCGAAGAAGTCACTGCCAACGAGAGTTAGCAAGCATTCAAGCTGCTCTAATAGAATGTAATTGGATGAGCAACTTACCTGTTGGACCGCGCCGTTGTGCTGTAAGTTCACATTTTTAATACCTGTCGTTAGAATTAATTAACGTTAAATTCAGTTTTTTGTTGTAACCATTATAACCACTATTGTAACCAACCATAATTGTTTTTTACTTTTAGATTAAAGAGTCTTCCACAGAAGTTTTATCAGTGGATTTACCAAGTGCTTCATCTGCAGAAGGGGCAGCAGGTACATCGTCAACTCGAAAAACAGTACGACAACCTAAAGTTATTTTTCCGAGGGAACATCTTTTAACGAACGTAGTGGAAATGGCACCTTCTCATCGCGTTCCCGAACATGAACTAGAAGAACAAGACAGTTTAATAGGTCAGCTCCCGGATGCTTCCTCCGAGAAGAATGATAGCGAAAATTTAGAAATGGATAAGAATTTGTCGACGAAACGGGGAAGGGCAAAACGGTCGAAACGTGAGGAATTAACGGACGAAGTCAAGGATACGAATAATGAAGATAACACTAAGGTGCTTAAAGAACCCCGAACTCGGAAAAGCAGCCCACGTAAATTCGGGGTGGTTGAACCAAGTGCAATTGATAACGAAAGCTCAGAACGTCGTGTAACCCGATCATCGGCTAGACTCAAAGGATCAAATGTAGCCAATAGCACAGAAATTACACCTCCTCCTCAGCCTTCGGGCTTGATTACAGAAGAGAGCGTCGAAGTAATCGAGGCTCAATCTCAAGTAGAAGTCATTCTTCTTGATACAGTAAACAACGAAGAAAAGAATGACGTTTCTCCAGATGAAAAGGATGGTGACCTTAGTATTGAACCGTTGCACATTGTCGAATCGAGCGATGTTTTCGTCGGTGCTAGTGAAGCCAGTCCGGCTGTTGATGCTATGGATACTGGGCATGAATTTGAGGTCGATTCGAATCTGAGCCCCCCTACAGAAATTCTAGATTTTAATAAGATAACAAAGATAATCGATGATTCGCTTGTGTGTGGTGACGTTGAACATTCCGACGAAGAACCGTGTAAGAAGAAATTCAAACCTTCAGAAAGCTGCTTTAATAATTCTCATGACGAACTTCCAAGGTGTCAAGAGTGCGATATTCTCTGCAATGACATCATTGAACACTACGTTAATTATCATCGCAACATAAGTACTATTCCATTGGTGTGCCTTCCGCTACGCAAATACACATGCCTTCTGGAACATTATGATTGTACTCCGCAGTTAGTTGATGTTGGATTTGTTAATTCTTTGTGGGAATGCATTTATTGCTGTGAAAAAATCGACGATTCTCAAAAATATTTTGAACATTTATCAGCGCACACTGGTGAATTCTTGTATCAGTGTAACGAGTGTGATTTTCGTTTCCCCACAGAAAAATCTCTGCACAATCACTTGAGTATAGTTCACCATTTTAATTCAAGCAATTTCCCTCGTTCTAAGAAAATATTTCAACCACATATTGTCGACGACGACTGCAACCGATCAAAATTTAATTCATTCTTATGTACGGAATGTCTTTACTTCCAGTTACGAATGGAAAATCTGTCTCTGCACCGTCTGGAAAATAAGCACCATTGTTCACAATCCGTAATGTGTGTGAGTTTCTCTGGACCCACAAATGTTCTGAAAGTTGAGTGTCCTGAACTTCCTAAAACCTCTCAACAAGTTGCTATTGAAGAAGTACTTTTAGAATCTGACCCAGCCGCAATGAATGAACTATTGGAAAAAGCGGATTCTCTACAACTGGGTTCGGACATAACCGTTAATGTTTTCCGTTGTGACAGCGATCTATACTCTCGTATTCTTAAATGTTCCAATACTCAGAATGAAGAGCCCAAAGTTTGTTACAATCGATCCAATGACGAGGAAATTTACGCTGAATGCTCTTCTTTATTACGAACCTTGGTTGACCATGTCGATTCTTACTTTGATAATAATATTGGTTTCGGCGATGAGCGTGACTTTCCAGATATAATATCGGTCTTGTCAACTGAAGAAAGTAGTTCATTGGATGTAGAAAACGGTTTTGAAGACGACAGAGATGATTGGTCATATACAGACGATATGTCAGACATCGAAGGAGAAGTAGACGTTGTAACTTACAGAGCCGTTAAAGAAATGCTCGACGATGCAGAGAGTATGGTGGCTGGAGACAATGAAATGTACGAAGAACATAAGTACATTCCGATTCAAAAATCAAACTTTGATGGTATAAGAGACGTCGAACATGGTTTCTTGGTGAACAATTCTCATTTAATCACTTCAGTAGACGACTGTGCTGTTCGAAAAATTTACAACAAAAGTCTTGTGAGGGTACCTCGACCAGGTGATTATTATGATCGAATATGTCTTCTTCAACGGGGACCTAATGATGCAAAAGAAGCTGATATAATGGAGCTTATGAAAGGGAAAATTTGCGACCCAGCTTCCGGTTGTCGTCGGGTCGCTTTCAAACAGAAAAATGTCTACGAAGCTATGCTCTCACCTGACTGCATCAAACAGTTTTATAAATGTATGGGAACACACTGCTCGTTTACTACGGACGACATTTCCGACTTCAAACTTCATTTTAACAACCATGCTTTTGAAATTTCGTCAACTCGGTGTATGTCGTATGACTTCGTAATGAATAAGGTAACTGATTCTACATCATGGAAATATACAAGTTCTATATTAAAGAAACGTTTTAATAATGTTGTTATTTTTGCATATTTGAAATTTAGAACTATTTGTCTTGTACATACTGCAACTTGGAATTTTCAACCGTTGAATATCTTTGTGATCATTTGCTTCGACAACATGGGAAGTCACGTTATCAGTGTGGCTACTGCTTCTATCGCTGTGTGTCGAAACAGTCCATTAGTTTACACATGGTTAGTTCCTTTGTATAGTATAGTTATATATCACGTTTCTGAAAAAATATGAGATAAAAATTGAAATATAAAACAAATATTTGGTAATTAGGAAACAACCCATTATTCAAGAGCTGTCGATTATTTTGAAGTGGACAGCCAATCTGTGGATTGGTACTATGATGACTCATCTTTCCTAGATGTGAAAACGTTCGAATGTTGTGAAGGCAAGTGAGACTGTTAAGGAAAGAATGTGTGCATTTTTATAACGTCATAAGCCGATCAGGATTCACGGGTCATATATCATTTTTAATAATAATAATTTAATGACATGATGAATTTTGGTTCGTAGATGATTGCGGGATGAAGTTCATGTACAGAGACCAGTTTAGAGACCATATGAAGACCACTCACGAAAAATCGGAGTATATTTGCAGCTATTGTACTGCAGACGAAGCTGTCCCAATGGGTCCGGATCCGCTTATAACAGTAAGCTTATTATACGATTTCTATTTCTGTCGTTTGTTAAAGGAATTTTAAGTTGTCATACTTTTCTTTGTGGTTAACTGCAGCATTACATTTCGCACCACCTCTTTAAATATCAGTGTTTATATTGCCTATTTGGAACGGAAATTCATGACGACATAGAACATCATTTAAGTAGTTTACATCCTGGACTTGAGCATCGGGTACTTAACCGAATGTCAGCTTCTTTAAATTCTCCGGACGATGACATTTACGATCCTAGAAGTGATGACAATGATGTCTCCATATCCACTCCAGCTCCAAGCTCGACAGCTGAGGACTCTGAATGTAACGGTAAGCTGTACAGGCTTTACAATATTGTATTTTCAAGCAAGCAGTACTCAAACAATCATTATTGAACCTGCATCATGTTTTAGAATAGCAAGTGATGTAAAGTGTTAAACTGTTATTCTCATTATAGATAACCCATTCTACCGGTGTGGAAATTCATCATGCAATTTTTCAACGCTTTGTCTTCAGACATTTAAAGAGCATATTTCTGCTTGTCGTACGCCCGGGACTAAGGGTTTCGCCTGTTTTCATTGTGGAAAGCGTACGAAGACAATGCCTAGTTTCCTGGAACATATTAAAGTTCATAAAAATAAAAATCATCGCAAATTATGCTCACTCTGCTCGTTCAACACATGGATAAACTCTGATATGGTAAAGCATCTAAAGGTATGCTTTTTAGAGACAATTTTAAATTACCGTTACCATGAAGGTCTGTCCTATTTTAAAGCTGGTGTTGAACTGTTGCGTTGCTGTATTTCAGACTGAACATCACGTATCCAACTATAAGTTGATCCATGCTTTCGGAGGTGATGATGGTGATATGGTTGCATACCCAAAAGAAGTCGCACAGAGACACATATCACCTGAAGATTTAGAAAGAGATCGAATGTTCTACGAACCGAAGATGCAATATTTCCCAGGCGATGAAGAAAAGGTTCCGCCAAGGGCTATATTCGCGTATGCTTTAGATTTCGATTTTTGTATAGTATCGGGAGCACAAAAAAGTTAATAATAGCCTTGAATATAATTAGTTAATTAATTTTGAAAAACTACGATATAGGTCGTTACTTCATTGTGGATTGTGCTCATTTTCATCAAAAATAAGGAGCAACTTTATTCGGCATCTAAATCTTCACCGATTAGCCGACGAGGGAATTGGAACTCTATCTGTTCCCCATGTTGGTCCCGTTAACGTTGTAGCTCCTTTGGATAAAAAAGATTCCATGTTTGAGAAAATGACAAATTGGGCTGCCAGTTCTCATGAAGATAAAAGGTAATCGATATGTTGTGCATGAATAGTATTTTTGTTATGTTTAAGTAAAATTAACAAGGGTGTTATGGTTATAGTACGGGAAGGGTCAGTAGTGCAGACGCAGAAAAGCTACCGAAATTTGTAGACGATCAGTTTCGGTACAGATGCAGTGTTTCCGGTTGTTCTCAAATCACCGTGGACGCTATAATGCTCCTTACGCACATGAAGGCTCTTCACTCCGATGTGGATATATACGTTTGTCCTCATTGTTGGGAAGACAGCTCAACTAGTATGTTCAATTTACATTTGTAATAAGTTTACGAGCTTCAAGTTAATTGCAATTCAAAATTTAATTGACGTTTTTGTAGAGTACAATCCAAGATACATAGTTCCTATTGACAAGTTGGGTAGTCATCTCAAATTACATGGACGGAGGTTGTATCAATGTGGACATTGCGACTATATTCAGGTTGTTGCAAGGATAATGGAAAAGCACATAACCGAGAAACATCCGGAGAAGAAACCTATTCACTATCAGATTCGGAATTTAGGGGATGAGGGAGAAAGTGCTAGGTACTGTTTGACACACTCCATTGTTGAATAATACTTTACTATACTGCTATAATACATTTTGGTTTTTATTCTAGGCGAAATTCTGTTGATGACGCTCAGAAGGATCAAGGAGAAAAATGGCGTTGTGCTATATGCATGGTTAAGCTATATGGTTGGGATGAAGCAAGCAGTCACTGTCGAACAGTTCACGGAGTACCCCACCAGTTTTCATGCAGTATTTGCTGGTTTAGCAGCAATAGTGTTCAGGAAGTCAGCAATCATGTCCGAAAACAGCAGTGTGACAAAGACAACATGCTGTCGGAGAAAAGTGCTAATCTTAAATGCGACTTGCAAATTTACTTTTTTAGGTAAGTTACATATAGCAAAGTATCAAAGTAGTACGTTTAAAATCCTTATTTCAATATAAATATTTTTGTCTGTATTAAGGCAAGAGGCTTTGAATGCTTCGGAACTACAAGAAGAGGAGCCAAGTAATATTCCTATTTGGAAGCAAAATAGAATAAAGCACATTAGAGGAATGTTTCTGGAAGAATCCCCGAAACCGAAGGCTAGTGGCAACGCCGCACAGCCTGCGAAAAATGCAGTCAACTCCAAAAGAGAATATGAAGACATGCCAGTGCTGACTCCAGCAGTTACTCCTCCTAAAGCAGCTTCGCCATCAAAAACATCAAAGCATGACGATGCACCAATTGTCACTGCTTCTTCTGAAGTACTGATGTATTGTCCCAAATGTACGCTGTACAAAACTAGAAAATGTGATGAATTGATCACACATATTTACAATGAGTTGAAATATACCAGGTGAGTTAAATATCGTTGTATAATGTTAAGTTTACTAATTATGAAGGTTCATTTCATGTTGTAAATATATTTGTATTTATTTGCTAGATACGAATGTGTGATATGCCCACACAAATTTATCACTGAAGTTTCAATCAGGGCTCATGTTGTTTATGACCATAAAGAAGATTACGACGAAAATAAGCGCATCTTATCTCCTGTTAATGAGGAATTTGAACAATATGTAAGGCTACAATAAACATTTTGTCTTTGCTTATTTTGTCTTAAATATCCTTCATTGTCTTATCAATTTTTGCAGACTTTGGACGCTGTAAATCGACAATTGGTCACCTTGAAGGTTTCAAATGACGGAACTCCAGACGAAGGTCATTTAATATGCAGACACTGCTATGCCAAATTTTCAAACTACCACAACTTTAGAACTCACCTGCTTGCTAAGCATTTGGCTTCGGAAAGGTGCCTTCTTATAAATTACCATTCATAATTCTTCGAAAGTCAAGTTGATGATAATTATCATATATTTATGATGGTGATGTGTAGATTCAAGTGTGAGTACTGTTCCGGTACATTTTGGAATGAAGGATTGACAAAACTACATCACAGTAAAAGCAATCATGCACATCTTCCGTTGAAAATAACAGAGGATCCAGACTTGAAAAACAAGTTCACGGATGAGTTTTGGAGTAGTCAATACGGATTACCCAAGTCTACGAAGAAACCTGTTGTTGTGAAATCCCTTGTTGCCTCTAGACCCAGACCTATGAGAACTTCTCAAGTAATTTATTTATTAATCATAAAAATCAAAATTATAGCATAAAAATTATTTACGTACACAAAATAAATAAATTCAAAATTTTAAATGCAATAGGGGACCAAATCTCAAGGAACCAAACTGCAACCAACCAAACAACAGTCAATCAAATCTCAACCAATTAAACCCCAACCAACCAGACAACTATCAATCAAATCCCAATCAACAAAACTACGACCAGTCAAATCACAACCAATAAAACCTAAGAAAAAGGTTTTGACGTGTGCACATTGCGCTTATACGACAACAAATGCTCGAATGATGCTTGAACACTGTGAAGATTTTCACGAAGATCACAGAAAGTCTTACCCGAAGCACAACGAGGATACAGTAGACGATTTCAGCGCTTCTCCACCCTCAATTAATAATGAGACAACAACATCAAGGAGCCCTGTAAAACAAGCAGATACACCAGAAAGCCGTGCTTTAGTTTACAAGTGAGTTTTCTTGATTTCCGTAGTTAGTACATAGTATTGTAACGAATTGCATTTCAAAATTTGCATTTGAACCGTTTTCGTAATCTCAGATGCTACTACTGTGGTGAGAAATTGTTTACGTCCCGGGGATTGAGGCAGCATTGGATTCGCAGTCACGCTGATACAGAGGAGGATTGTCGATATTTTGAATATAAGTCGTTTGCTGGCAAGGACAACCTTCAATTACAGGAAGGAATTTCGCTAACATGTGCTTATTGTCAATTCTTCACACATTCGTCTGCGGAACTCAGAAGCCATCATAACGAAGCACACCCTGCCAAGTTATTTAAGCTAAAACGAAAGAATACTACATCTGGAGCAGATGATTGTACGAAGTTACCTTTAATATATTGCGATTTGGATTAATTTTAAACTCACATGCTTTTTATATTTTTGTTTGGTTAATAAGGCACTGATAGTGACCCATATTTTTTATTTGCAGCATTTGACTCGGAAATTAAAGCCAAGTTTGTACAAGATCTTCCTTTATACAAATGTGGACTTTGTGAGGTGGAAAATGAAAGTAAAGTAGTTGCTAACGAACACGCTAAAGAAATCCATCACGGAGCTAAAGCTGCTAAACCGATTATACGCTTCGCGCGTACTGTCCTTGCGGATAATGTGGGACTTGATTTTACTTCACCTATATCGAATAGAAGTGTATATAAATGTCCTAAATGCAGCTATACGAACTTGGACAAAAATAGTTTGATTGAAAACCATTTAATTGAACATTCTAAACCGTTTGTTTGTCCAATTTGTGATGACGATGGTTATGCATTTTATGGAGAATTTGTGGACACTGAGCGTCATATCAAAAATGTTCATTATGACTACATTGGAAGACCAGAGTCGAATCCTGAATTCAGTGATCTGATTCAGTGTATTCAATTAATTACGGAGGAGCGTTTGCCGGCCAAGTATCGTAGTCCGACGAAGAACCAAAGATGCTATCCATCCGCATCATCGAAGTTTGCGGCCCAAGGTGAAGTGAGTTCCGTGAATGAGAACATTCAAACTCAAGATGAACAAAATAACAGCGTGGTGACTAAGGAGTCCCTGAATAACACTTTTATGCAAATGGAACCAAGCCAACTGAAACAACCTATAGTTTATCGAGGACCACGCAACATGGTTTCCTCTCCGCCACAACCATCAATACAAAGTTTGGGTTCTGTAATGTCGGTGAAGACAGCTCCTAAAAAGATGCCGGCTTTATCCCAACCGTCACTGCAAACTGTTCAAAATTCGACTCTTACTATCCAGGCGGTCACTAAAAAGATTCCAACGGTAGCTAAGGCACCAATAGAGATGGTATCGACAGTAGTTCCGGCGAAGACGACTGCCAAAAGGATTTCAGCCCAATCACTGCACCTTCCAAGGCAGGTGGTATCAACCACTGTAGTTCCAAAAACGGTGGCTACCAAGAGGGCTTCAGTTCCATTGATACAGTCTCCTGTACGGATTACTGCTAATTCTGTATTTGCGGCACATACGGTTACGAATAGAGCTTCAGTTCCATCAATACAGCCTCCTATGCAGATTACTCCAAATTCTGTATTTGCTGGACATATGGTTACCAAGAGAGCTTCAGTTCCATCAGTACAGTTTCAACCGATTGCTCTAAATTCTATAGTTCCGGCACGTACGGTTATCAACAAGACTTCAGTATCGTCAATTCAGCCTCAAATACAAGTCGCACCAAATGCTGTTGTTCGAGCACAGTTGATTGCCAAGAGGGTGTCGGCAATACCAATACAATCCCCTATGCAGATTGTATCTAACACAATTGTTCCAGCTCAAAGAGTTGCCAAGAGGATTTCAGCCCCATCCTTACAATCCCCTATGCAAATACCACCAAATGCTTCAGGTCCATCAAAGACTGTTGGAAAAAGGATTTCAGCTCCATCATTACAGTTTCCAATGCAAATGTCTACAAATAGCGTAATTCCAGGAAAGACAGTTAAGAAGAGAAATTCTGTACCATTGCAATTGGCTGACAAGTATGGAGTTCCAGCCAAAACAATTGCAGTAAAGAGAGTCATCGATCCGGAGCTTTCCCTTTCAGATGACACAGCGGCAAGACTGAGTCGCTTGTCCTCATCAATAACTATAGTTAGATCACCATCAGCAGCACCTTCGTCATCCTCTACTTCGAGTAACACATCGTACAGAAGAGTGTCAGCGGATCCAGTTTTAGGAGCTGCAAGTAATAATGAGGACGATGATGATGATGATGACGTGCAAATTATCGGAAGTTCGTTTCAAGTACCAAAGTTTGGATCTTCGTTGGGGTCACAGGTTGGTTCTTCTAGGTCTCCTTTATCGTCATTTGATGAGCTAGAGTCGTTTTCGAAGATGAAAGATATAGAAGGGGATGATAGTAATTCGTATATAGGTCACGATTCCAATGCTTTATTTGAGATATTTAATCCGCCAGATTCTTATTTTTGACCTATGAAATGGAGTGAATTTCGATCCATGAACCCTGAATTAGGGAATTAGGTTGCATTCATTTGCTTTGCTTTTTTAGAATTGGACAAATTATTTACAATTTATTTTGCCAAAAAGTTTTTTATGTTGAATTTCGTTCCTATTTTTTCCCCAATCCTAGTCGTCTACGTCTGGAAGATCATTACACGTAAGTGAACAAGGTCCAACGAGGTTTCGGAGAAATGAGAATAGAAGCGATACTATAACACAAGAAAATATGAGTGTAAGCACGTCAGACTCAAATCCAACAACATTACTTCTTGTTCCAATTCCAACGCAAAATTATAGAGGAGTAAGTGTTCATCCACTAATTCAGCAAGCTTTAGTTCCAATTCCAAACGCAGAACTAGGAAATCGTATAGTGGTTCGAACTTACTTAATCCCACAATATCCAGTTCCACATACAGGAAATTCTTTAGTTTCCCCGGAATTACCAAACCATGTTGATAATACGGGCAATAATCTCAGTTTTAGTACATTACAAAGTACTTTAGTGAACAATTCATGTCAAGTCGCATCATCTCCTGCTCAAGTTGTACTAAGAGAGGTAGAACGTGATGACGATGACGAACAACTCCAATTAAATATTGGAACTTCAGTGAACGCAACAAGTCAAGTCTCATCATCTCCTGCTCAAGTTATTGTAAGGGTGGTAGAGATTGATGACAATGACGACGAAGTTCAATATATTGGAACAGTGAACACTTCACTTCCAGTCGCATCATCTCTTGATCAATTAGACTGATATCGATCGATCGATCGATTTTGAAT
>JABASF010000591.1:0-36615 GCA_019776145.1 Harlomillsia oculata
CGTGTAAAAATATCGTGTGGGACAAGTTCGGGGACAAATCAAAACACGAGTTTTCCTTCGGACGCGATACACTTCAACCGTCAAGGAAGTTGGAGATGAATAATAATAATCGTTTCAGTGGAACTTTTATCTCGATCCTTCATTCGCATGCTGCTTGCTGTCCCAAGTCCCAATCCCAGTCCCAACTTTTTTTCCTATGCTCATTCGTACCAACTAAAGTCGTTTTAACTTTGTGTTTTTATGAATTTCGAAATCCATGATATAACGCATCAGAATTTTGCATTGTTGAATTTTCAATAAAGTTTCGATTTCCTTTTTTAAATCGTTTATAATGTACACTACATGCCATTATAATTCAATGAAATGACATCAACATAAAGTTTCCATTGTTTCAAGAATTAGTTCTTGTTTGTCAAATACGGCAGAGCAGCAGACAATTTTTCTCCTTTCTGTATTGTATAAATAAACTATAAACTTGGGTAAAGAACACATTTGCCTACTTGAGTCTCTTTTAGGGTACTAAATACAATTTTCCTGAGTAATGCTGAAATGTTTATGGACACTAACGATGGGTCATACGCCAAAATACTCGGAGTAATATTCCCTCGACAATTCTTCATTTGGCTGGAACACTTTATCACATTTTATGTGTGCATAACGTCGTGTATTTATTACACTGCACATTTGGCTCAAATCCGTTTGTGCCCATGATAAACTTTTTATTGCTGCCTTGTGAACTATCGTCATTTCGTCATAAGACGGTGCAATTTGCAGTAACCCTCCTTCTAATCAATGGCCCCATTCATCCATTCTAACTTTGACTTCTGTAGAATTGCTCAAACACTCTCACACTGTGTGAAATAAAGACGTTGTTTCATGGCTTGAATGGTAGCGGTATAGCCAGTGCCAAATCCTCCCTAAACTTGTAGCTGGTAGTCATCGAGTCTGTCCATTTGCTCTTAATTTTGGCAAATAATCGCCATAAGTAATTTGGTAATTGTAAAGCATCACTTCCGGCCAGCACCCAACACATTCCTTCTTGTTTTGAAATAAATGCAAGGAACAGCACTTAAAACATCAACTAGCGAAAAAAAAACACTGGAAAATGATTGTGTAGGATTACATTAGTATATAATCCCTTTAATGATTTCGGTTTTGGCACAACGGAACGCGGAACTGTACATTGAAGTGATGAAGTGATGTTGGGACGAAAAACCGCCCAAAGTCATAGCCAACTGACCGCAGCTCGGAACGTGTATTACTTTTTTTTTAAATGGAAGAATGGTTCAGTTCCAAATCTTTCAAGTACTACAAACTAATAAATCACTGACATCAATTCTCGCTCGAAAGTAAGTTTTGGCTATGGCCTTTTGTACAGGAAGAGTACTAACTAACATAGGTTGGTGGCGTGTGGTCGACCGTACTCTTAAGAAGGATTAATTCCGGTCTGCCTTGCCCACATTTAAACCTCGAAATTGAGAGCCCATTAGGGATTCTTAAGTGCTCATGTACACTCGGCTAGTAGAGGACTACTCCCCGCAATAAAAGAGATAAAGCCCACTCTTCACTCGAGAGTTTTGTAAGCTTTCAGTCTAGCTAGCATTCTTCTTTTTCTTTTGGGAATTTCTACGGGTCGCTTTTTATTGCTTTTCTTTCTCTTCCCATCTGTGCAAAATCCTTCAAATTCACCTTTTGCTGTTCGTTTTCTCCTACTTACTTAATGAATCTTTATGGCACAAACCGGAAAATGGAAAATTGGGTTTGTTTATTTTACGCATCAAACCGAATTTACCATTGTCAGCTAATAAAGTCTCGTTTTAGCTCTACTGCGTGTTAATTTGCAATTGGTATGTGCAAGCACCATCAAAGCTAAACCAATTCACAATTTCAGGCACAATGAACTGAATTGAAAGTCATGTTCTTGAAACAGAACATTACCAAGCCAAATGACTTTGAAAGTGATTTTTGTTGTCGGCTCGTTGTTGTCGTCCTCATTGCCGTCCTCTCTTGAACGGAGAGAACATTTTGTTGTTAATTAAATTGTGTTACATTGTTATCCATTCAGAGTTACTTGGTACAATACACTATTCATTTCCACATTACGGTTTCTCCAAAGTCGCCCATCGTCTTGTTCCTTTGAATTGGTGAATTGGGTCATTCTTCTATCAGAACGAAGAAGGGAAGTACAAATTCGCTTCCAGGAAACTTACTATATCAACAATCACAGAGGACAAATTCGACTAGACAGCATGTATAGAGCGGCTTTGTGAAGTGTAAGATTCCATACATTCCTCATGATGTCATGATATACCCCTTGAGTTTTTGGTATTCTCTACTAATACTTTTGCAGTGTCCTTTCAGAAGAAAAGCTCCCTTTGAGAGTGCATAACTTGTTACAGTGTGGCAGTAGCTTAATTAAGGGGGTTCCGAGTTTCCACTTACAGCTTCACTTTCACTGAAATATTCCTTTTTTGGTTCTTTTGCTGCGCAGTTACTCACGATATATAGAAATGCTGAAGCCTCTGAGTGTTATATTGACCATGGCTCAAAGTCAGAGGAAAGGAGTGAAAGAGAGAGAATCTGGCGCGGGCCACTTTTGGCAAAGCTTTCTCTTTGGGAAAGCTTGAAGGAGTATTGCAAGACAAAAGTGGGTCTATGCACCACCGCCACCATCACCGCGACTCCTTGTGAAGGTTTTAATTGAATCGCCTCTCTGCTGTCCGTGAATAATACAGAAAGAGCCCAGGAGCCATGTATAGGAAACTGCACGAAACAGAGGTTCGACATGGGCCGTAGTCGTGTTTTCTTCAAGAGTAGATTCTGTTCGTTTCATTGTGGTATCATCAAAGCTTCTTTCCATAATGAGCTGTGGCTGTATATATAGTTCTTCTCATCTCCCATATAGTGTAACAGCTAGTTATTTCTACCCCTGCCTTTCTCTTCATATGAAGGGAAATGGACCACTTTCATGTTGATGTGGTTCGGACGTTGTGTCGTTGTTTGTGCCTCACGCGTAATCTTGAGGAATAATGAGTCTTTGTGTCAGTGTTAATGTTCTGGAGGGAGACACGACGTGAATACGGATGCCCTTTTGTATTTTATGGCTCTCCGTTTCTGTCTCGCGGCCTTTTTTGCTTTTTTTCTCTTTCTGGTCCGTTAGGAAAAAACTTTGTTAGCAGACTATATTTTTCTCCGCTTGCTTTCTCTATTGCAGGGCAAAGAGGGTGACATGAGTCCGCTTTCATGTGACGTTGTTGTTGTGCTTGTCAGTTGAGAATTGCGAGCTCTCACTCTGTATGTGTACAAAGTTTGCCCAACTTGTGTACTTTTCCTCAAATTCAATGATTCCTCACTCTGAATGCAACTGTCAGGCTGAGGCTGGCTGGGAATAGACTTGAAGAGTTTCTCTCTCTCTCTCTCTCTTGCAAACGGCGGTTGCAACCGGACGCTTTCACTCCTAAAGATTATAAAGGCTTGCTCTTTGTACTGTTTGTAGCTGAAATATTTGTCATTTATATAGTAGTTTCAGTGATTTTCGGATGAAGTCTGAAGTCACTTTAGCCTTTGAATGGCCGAATTTGAGTGCAGCGCATGTCTACAGCTCATCAGAATTGAAGCCTTGATCCTTCCTGCAACCTATGACATGGTTTTAAAATGCGTACTTTTCACCGTACGTGCAGAATATAAAAATCCAAGTCCGAGAAAGTCGATGGGAAAGCAAATATTGGAATTTCTTTTGCGTTTCTTTTATCGTAAAATTTTTGCTTTGCTGAACTTGCGAAGGGTGCATTTTTGGCACGAATAACTGCACTGCCACAGAAAGCCAAGTAATACCATTGATTGGTGAAAGTATTGTAGTAATGTAGAGCAAAGTAGATCACAAGCCTTAGGTGCATTCCAGTTCAAACAAAAACGTTGTCTAACATGAAACAACTTAGCCATTTGTGAGCTTCTATGTATACACAGCCTTTGGCCAGGAAAGCACAGTATTAGGTCAACATGCCAATGAAATCCGAGAAGCATCAAATGATCGCTGCAACGGTGTATTTCGCAATACTCTTAGTATAATATAAAATATTTATCAATGTAATCCTGATAGGATCTGCATCCGTAAATCCATACTTTATATAAAGGAATTGTCTGTATGTAACGTCTAACGAGTTCGATTTTGAGCAGATACAAACGAGTTGTGTAACGTGTAACATGTATTAATGTGCTGTGTTTGTCTTCTTATGTCTTTATAGCATTGCTGACAGGTACATTACGAACGTACCAGAAGGCCGCTTGCGATGATGAATGGATGAGTCTCCGATGTCCAGCGGGTACGACTATTTCAGTTCAGTTAGCTCAGTATGGGAGGACTGCTCCTTCGCCGGCACTTTGTGTCTCAAACTCCAACACACATCCTGATCTCATGGACATTTCCGATCCACATCATAATGTGACCTGTCTTCTTCACACAGCCATTCAGGTATTTATTTATACTTTTTTATAGCTTTATTACTTTATTACTACACTTACTAGCTTGAATTGAAACTAAATCATGTACTACGTTTTGTGAAAGTGAATTAGTGAATGAAACGAGACCAGTATTAACTAAGATTGTTTTATAGCTGATAGTAAATGCCAACGATTGACGATAAACTGCGGTGGCCCCTTTGTAAAATAACCTAAACCGGCTGCTTCCATTTGAAACGTTTGAAAGTTTCTCATAGCATACCATAACGTCACATTACATGAAACAGTTTGCACTGACGACCGTCTCTAACGTGCTTTATCCCACTTTACATCTTTGCGAAACGTGAGGTTTGTGGCAAAGACCGCTGCTTGAAACTAAATGGTTATATTCCACCCTTGACGACAGACGTGAATGAGCCAAATGGAGAAAGAAATGAAAAGCACAAGATTCACTCCTTGCGAATTTTAATCCTAACCATTGCAAACCGTCACATTTTCTTTTATCTTTTTTCCTTTTTTGGAAAATGTTGGTTGTAGATAAGGCATGATATTCAAAACTGAGAGATATGATCAAATGAGAGGTACAGACAGGAGACAGAAAGAATAGAGTTTTTTTCTAAATGTGAAGTGTGAGGTGAGAGTATAGTATGTTGCAGCTTATCTTCTAAGCTCAAAGTATTGTTTCCGTTCTGTTTTCTAACAGAAGATTACTACTTGGAATCCAGGGCACAAAGTCACAGACTCTAGGGACAAAAGGGAAAAAGTGAGGAAGCAATTCTAAGCTCTAAGTATTGTTTCCGTTCTGTTTTCTAACAGAAGATTACTACTTGGAATCCAGGGCACAAAGTCACAGACTCTAGGGACAAAAGGGAAAAAGTGAGGAAGCAGAAAACCAAGCTGTAAAATGGCTCAAGCTCAAGAATTCAATGCCTGTTTTCCAGAGTATGATGAGAATCTGATTTTCATAAAATATCACATATGTCCTCCATTTTCATAGATTTTGCTAGGTTTTCCTCCAAACTTTGAACGGAATAGGACACACCACTCTATTCGGAATGCTTTCTAAGGCATTTTCTCTTTCTCTCTGCTCGTTTCAAGGAGCTTTCTTGTGTCGTCCTTCTTTCTCTCCTTTTCAGTGTGCTCTTTATGCACACGGTGAATCTACCGAGTCCCTAAGGCAGCCTCTCTGATTTTATGACTTTCTCTGACTTTTATGGGAAAACACATTGCATACTCGGAAAATAAATCCACTCCTGTTTATCTTCTTTTATGTGTAACGGTCCCACTATGAAATGATACTGAGAGAATCACACGACACATCGTGGTCAAAGCCTTCCACAAGCTCCCAAATGCCTCTCAGCTATCTCACAAGAGCACAATCTCCCACTTCCCTATTCCATTTTTGCGGATTTACTGTTTCAAACTTGTAATTCCACCGTGAGTTTTACATTCACATTTTATCGTCGCTGATCTTAGTACGATTGTTCTTTCTTTTTTATAAAAAATATTGTGCTATGACCTTACCGCTGTAGTTTTTGATAGTTCAATTACTGGGAAGTGTGCAGTAGCATTTTTAAAGGTTTTTTGTGTTGTGAATTATTGGAACAGTTGGTAGTTTGTATTTTGTTCAAATCCCAGAGTGCATTTTTCACAATCATTTTTCGAGATATGAGATGATATCATGGAAAGAACATGACAAGTAAATGCACATACACGTATACAAAAATCTTCTTTTCCTTTTCGAACTTTTGTTCGTAAGGCTATCACAAAAGTCGTGAATGAATGAATGAAAGGAAAACAGCGTGCAAGAAAAAATGGCACGTGTTGAAGACGTGGCAAATCTGACTGACTGAGGCCGTCGAACGTAGTACATGTTGGATAAAGCGTCGTGCTGGTAATCTCATTCTTAGACTATTGTTTGTTTGACAATAGTGAGAAAATTTTTTGGTAGGATTTGGAAGGCGTCGACACAGTATTCAGCTCCGTATTTGTGTAGTGGCTTAAGACCGTATCGTAAATAAGGAAAAGAGTACGTAAGAGTGACATGAATAGGGATTGGTGAAAGGGTCGCGAACGTATGATGTGCAGACAGGGAGAAAGTCGAGGGCGTACTTAGAAGGCGTGATGAATCCCCGGGTAATAATAGGCTAGAGGAAAAGGAAATCAACTGATGTCTGATGGTCATGGAAGTGTCCAGGAGAAAAAAGAGAAGAAGGAGGTGAACAGACTCATGAGTAAATTGGAGTAGTATTCTTTGTTGCAGACTGTGGTGGGGCTTTGCCAGAAGAAGACCAGTTGTAAATTTCAAACTTCACCCCGAACTTTTGGTGGAGAAGATCCATGCGTTGGGAGCCGCAAGTACGTTGAAGTCGCCTATAAATGTCGCCCAAGTAAGTCATGTCGTTCTTTATACCAAACTTGACTCAGGACCAAAGTCCGTTGTCGTGTTAGAACATACTCTCTTGAAAACTCATATCGAAAGAAACCGAATGAAAGGAACGTACTCAAAAAGTGAAAATGTGTAACATACGTAGTGTACATACTAACGTATAACCAGGAAAAACATAGAGGAAGTCCACAGCCCACTTAGCGTAAGTCTCGTAGCGTAGTCACAGCATTGGAACACACGACCACTCGACAACTATCACCGGTTTGGGACAAAACTTTGTCGAATTTAGTCCATTTGGCGAAGAGGGTGAAAGCATAGAATAGTAGCGCTAAGTAACGAGAAACATGAGCATTGCTCTTTCTCAAGGTCCTGAACACTCTCTCGGGCTCTGAAATGAGATATCGAAAATGGACCTTAGCTTCACCATTCTCTCCTGACTTTCTGACTGTATGGAGCTCAAAGTCGAAAATTTTTTGGGCATGTACCCAACGTTGTTCAAGAGCTCCTTCAATGATTCGTTAGTTTTTTTCTTTTTCTTCCGCCTTCGCTTTTCAAAGATTTATTTCTCAGGAAATGCACTCAGTTTTCAAGAAAACGGCGTAATGTGGGCTTTGAGAAAATCCCATGTTTCTTTAGTTCCTTAAATCTTTCCAATAGAAATCTCGTCGGACCATTGTCTGATCACTGTCATACTTGAATACTCAATCCATCGAAATCTGATTAATAGCATTTCCATCTATTTGATATGCTCTTTGTTACAATGCCATTTTTATTTAGGCATTGAGTGCTATCCTCCTATCCTGTCTCTTCAACAGTTGAACATATTAGTGCACAACAAGCTAAGAAATCTCAAACAGGCAACAGTCAATGACACATTTCTTAGATTTTTAATGAAATGAAATCGGAAACTTCGTTCCGTCAAAAGAATGCAAAACATTTTTGAATGCACACAATGAGATGTTACTGGATATTAAAGAACTATAGAACGCGACGATAAAAGTGCGAAAGAAGGATGGTTCCATTGGCAAAATAAAGAATTTGCCAGAGATTTACGCTAAAAATGTGAAGTCCATGAATAGCTAGGAAAAACTTTTCTTTCCAACTCAGATTGAATGGGAGAATGCAGTGGAGTTTTTAGGAGGAGTAAGAGTTAAGCTCGAGATGAAGGAAGAAAGGCCACAGGGTCCATGTTATAGGAAGCAGGCTAAAGCGAGACATGACGGATGTGATCAACATTCTAAGTATCGACCGAACGAGTGAGTGCTCTTCCCTCATTTCTCCTTCCTTTGGTTTGGCAGGTGAATTTCGAAGTGTGATCGGATGCGAAAACGATGTGATCCAATTGAAATGCAATAGAAGTTCGAGACTTGCCATTTATTCTGCAGCCTATGGGCGAACGGAATACGAAAATGTCGTTCTTTGTCCTCAACCCAAGGGAGTTCATGAGGAATGTGAGTTCTTTATATTCGCCCTCATTCAATGCATACTCTTTCCAAACATGACTAAACTCAAACTGTCTGTATGTCCTCCTCCCGTTAATTCAAATCTTCTCACCTGTCATTTCCTGTTCAAGTCAATGTGAAGTGTAATCACATTTCATCCCAGATTCACAAGATTCGCTCACCAACTAACTTTTCATGTTTGAAACTGTTTTTTCTTCAGCTTGTTCTTCCAGTTTCGCGACGGAGACGGTGATGCAAATGTGTCACGGCAAACGTCGATGTGCCTTAGGAGTGGACGCAGCTACTTTTGGACATCCTTGTAAACCAGAATCCAGAATGTACCTGAAAGTCATTCACACCTGTGGTAGGGAAATTAAGTTTTAACCAATTACTTTAATTACAAGATCCTATAATATTAGTTAATACTGCTATTAATTTCACTTTCATGCTAAGCAAGACTAGTCGCTTTATCTGTTAATGTATAAATCATGTTGTATTATGCAGTTCCTCGGAAAGTGTTAAAAGAAAAGTATCAAGGAGATCCTGAGCCGGATGAAATGTTTGAGGATGATACGGAGTATGAGACTGTCGAATCTGTGGGCGGAGTAGTGGAACAGCCCTCAATTTATTCTCCAGATCACTCTAAGAGCTGGGTCAATCCCAAGTCGACGGGACGACCGATGCTTCAAGCCTCAAGTGAAAGCTCAGGTAAGTGGATCTGATGACTGTGACACTTTAATTAGTCTTTTCTCTTATGACTTTATAATTACATTATCAAACTTTAAAGCAGTCACTCTTCCATTTGCAAAATTCATCATTGTCCTCTGCGCTCTTGAACTTCTTTTATAATTTTCTTCTATTCCTTTATGCTTTACAGCAGTTGATCAATTCTACTGCATTTTTTCTTTCAAATTAAAAAATGTTTGTTTATTGTTTTATACTTGAGTTAATTAATTTTTTTATTGCTGGCCACACTGTTACATAGAATCGAACTCGCCAAAGCGAAAACGCTTAAGAATTCACAGTTCCACTTCCAGTATCAATTCTGGAGCAATAACTGGTCACAGCGGTAATCAGCAAGTTGTCTCCAATGACACTGAACGCGTTGCAAGTATTCGCATGGTTTACCTTATTTCACAAGGGATGCAAGCGTACAATTTTATTAGTAAGCTAAGATCAAATTAATTTGTTTTATTTATTTTTATTATGTATATTAGTCTTTTAGTGGTTTGATTTTGAGTATTTTAGTCATCTTTAGTTAAAGTGTCACTTACCTGTTTTTTAAAAATGGTTAATTCCATACGAATTTATTACGCAGTTTATAAGTTTAACCCAGACGTCGTAGTCGGATGAAGTTTGTTCATTCATATGAAAAAGTTTATGGACTGATGGATATGGATAACAGGATAATGATTAATGATTAAATGATTGATAGCAGAGCGCTAAGATTATGCGGCTTGTGCTTTATATTTATATAGTGATTTGAGAAGAATTGTGTTTTTGTAATATTTTCCTACAGGGAATTCGGAGCGGTTTTATTTGTACGTGGCAATCAGTGTAGCATCCGGCCTTCTTGTCGTAGTACTTGTGATTCTATTAAAAATTGGTATTCAGCACCAGCGCCAAAGAGGACGACGAACGTCCTCCGAGAACAACTGTGGCAGTTCAAAGCCATCTTCATCTTCAGTTGGACCCATCACGTCCGCCCTCAGTGATATCGACGAGTTGAGTGTCGTCATTGATCCTAGCGATGCGACCGAGCTCCCGTCCATTCTCCACAAATCCCCAGGTGACGAATTGGTCGCATCTCCCAACTCAATGGCTGTGACCGCAACTTCGGCGTTGACAGCAGCTCCAACTCACTCCTTCCCTATGCCAATGCCAATGCCAATGGACAATGAAGTAGTGTGTTTTTCCAGTAGTCGAGTCTCGGGTATGTCGACAAGTCGGGACACGATTCCTCGTAGTGTCAATCGGGCATCAGGAGCCAACATGCATTTCTACTATGACTAATTATTAAGAACAATCATCGTCATTTAGTGCTTGTTTTTAAGGTGAGTATTTTATACTAATGAATGTATACGTACATAAAGACCGACTTAGAAATCACAGACCACCCTTTTCTCATTTAGCTGGAAAGGTTAAAAGTTGGAACTCACATCAGAAATGTCCAAGAAGAAGTCGACTTGTGCATCCGCTCGTGATGCGAAAAGTCGATGCGGTCGGTCACTTTTTCTCCATAAGCCAATTACATTTTGAGTAAAAGAGCTTTGCGTGAGCTCAAAGCTTTAGTCCAAATGTCAAACTTTCCCTTGTTTAACTGCCAGCTGAGTTGGCCTGGAACGAAATGTTTACTGTTACACTTACATACTTTATCTGTGTAAGCCTCCTGTGCCAATTAAGACTCGTGGCATCGACGACAGGAGTTGGAATGTAAACCAAAGGGGATACGGAAAACTAGAACGGTTCAGTATAACTTGAACAAACTCAACTCCTTCGTATGCACGTCGACGTCGACAGAAAGTATCGTGTGATTTATGAAGTCACAATAGCTACGAGTTTCCACACTGATGTGCCAGGACAAAGGTGCTCATCTCAACTTCTTGTAACAAGTGTGTGTCCTCAGACTCTCGGAAGTTGTGGTGACAGACAAAAGTTGTGTAGGCGGTGTACCTTGAATAAATCCTGTGTTTATGTCAACACTTTTTTATGCTCTAAGGAAAAAAACAGATTGAACCGATAGACACAAAAGTTTAACGAAAGAAAGAGCACGAGAATGAGAGTTGAGAATCTGAGAGTATGTTTGGTAGAATCGGAAACAAGGCTGAATCTCCCACTTCTCAAGCCAACAAAACTTTTTAGTATAGCAAAAGCAACCTGAAGTCAAATGAACGAACTGTTTACCTACAGTTTTAAAGAAAAGTCGGATTTTCTCTTTTGTATTTATAAAAAAGTGTGTTTAACTAATATAACGCATTAATTTATGGAATCTCAAACTACAGAACCATAGGTTTAAAACATACCGGTTTAACCACACGTACACAAAAATGTGTACAAATTGCTTTAAATTCAAATCCAGAGAACAAAAGTGTTTTATATTTCATAGCATAAAGTACTTTCATCGTTACAAATTACAGTTACTAGTTGTAAGTATAAAATGTTACAACAATTCAAAAAAAACTGTTACCATAAACTATAAAACAAGTATAAGTAATGTTAAATCCACTTGAAATATGAAAATGTTGTATAAAAGTACAACCAGTAATAATAAACAAACTCTAATTTGTCACTTGTGTAGAACAAATTCCGTATATGACTATAACTGGCAATAAAGCCCTGAAGAAAATGTGAGAGAAAATAAAGGAAAGTGTTGAAACGTAGTATGATATTTGTCTTGGCTTGGTTGATTGTATGTATCACAACTCACTTGGCGAACTGAAACATGATGGGCAATCTGATGGAGCATGAGAGACGATATGGTGTACTTGCCAACTGCTTCCATGCCACAAAAAGAGCAAAACATTGACAATATCATCCGACACAATGAACACGAAGGCGTGAAGTGAAGGAACAATTTGAGACGGGCCAAGTAGTACTACAATGAGAGTGCGTTGTGCTGCCACTCTTGTGGCTGTAAGCTGTAATAGTTAAGTTAGCTAGTGTGGACGTAAGACGATGAAGCAAGGACCGAGCTTATTGTACCGGTAGAAATAACACAGGATAACGATGACACATAACCGTTACATTTTGTCGACTTGTCGTTGTTGCTGCTGCCGAGACCATTTCTTCCTTCGTGTTTGGTTGCATACTGAAAGGCAATGGAAGCATAACATAATATGAATGTGGATTTTTTGGAAGTCCGTCCGGTCCCGGTGTTTGGTAGACGATCTTACATGGATTTCTAAGGGTGCAAAAATATTTCGGGAAGTCCACATATAGTATTCCAATCGACAGTACTCCGGCGACGTCTTCCGCTCCAGAAAGCTACGGGTGTGGAGAGGTCGACGGGTGGCACTTGTTTTCCATCGTGGTAGTAACATTATCTAACTCACAGAGGCGAGCCTGAGGTCTATGAATCGATCCTCTTTTCGCACACAACGACTCCTATTCTTATAGCAGAAAAGGACCATGCCAAAAGCTTTTCAGGTTGAATGGGAATGTGGAAGGCGGAAAGTAAAAGCAACGCACCCGTTCCCTTTGTCTTTATAATCATTTTTCTCGAGAGACTCCGTGTCGTCCTGTCTTCTTCTTTTTTGGTCCTTATCTTATCAAAAGGTAGTGGTAACTACATAGTGAGCAACTTGCCATGGAGCACAGAGTAGTACAAAACGTAAAAGGACGCGTCCGCCGTATTACTACAAGCTCGTGTCAAAAAAACTGGAATGTTCTTTCAATGCTTTCTCTCGACGTGATTTATGAGCCACTTTTGTGTAAATCATGTAACCGCTCATGTATTGCCTGTGTACCTAATTACATTCTTTGTCTTTCATATTTTCTATGAGGTTTTTCGACCCCCACTTGTTTAATCTTATTGTTGGATTTCTCATCTATAAAATCTAGAATATATAACAGTATAATTATAATTAGTTTATCAGTGAGGATTGTAAACCTGCAATGCCACGCCACCAACAGAAAATATTGTGTTATTATGTAATGATTATTTAATTAATTGACATTATTAGGTATGATAAAGCTTGGCACGCTATCGTTATTCGTTATCGTCTCAATTTAATTCTTATTGATGGAAGCGCATAGGCATAACAAAGACATGGAAGGAATGTTATTTCCTTACAGATTTCCTCTAAAGATTGGCCACCAATCTTTTCCATCATAAAAACTTTTTTGCAAAGTGTGAATTGAAGCTTAGCCTAGTTTTTTTACCCGGGAACATTGAGGTTTGCGGCAAAAATCCCATATGAAGCGTCTTATATTCGCAGTAATTCACGTGGCATAAGCCGCATTGGATTTTTCGTTGTTGTCATCGCATTCCTTCACTGTTCGTCTCGTCGCCGTCGCCGTCTTGTGTTGCATCGTATCGCGGAGATTTCTCTTCCTCTCAACCAAACTCACAAGTTAAAAAGAAACGGAGGCTTAAAGGGAAAGTGTAACGTGTGTGAGACTCCCGCCTGGAAAGAGATAAGCTTGGAGAACAACTGGAGTCTCTTTCTCTCTCTCACGTAGAGACAGTGGAATGGAAAACGAAAGAGAGACACAGAACACAGAGTCACCGATCTGTTTCTTCCTTGCCCATATCTCTGCTTCATCTTGGCCGGAAGACTTAAGTTCGTTAAGCTTTTCTCTCTCAGTGTGCAGTCTGCAACTAGAGTTAAAGGGAAAGTTGCGAACCACAAAGGTACTTTTCCTGTGAACATATCCTCATCTTATCCTTTTCCCAATTGCACTGCCGCTGTAGCGACAAAAGCATGATTTCCCACCATGCTTCTACTTCCTACGTCTTCAAAGGACTTTCTCCTAACCTCAATATATGAAAAAATAGACTGTCCTTCTGCTTCTATTAGATGAACTGTATAGATTCCCTCCAAGATTGCACTTAGCAAATAATCCGCTTTGTGTTTTATGTTGCACTGTCTTCTCAATTCCCCTTTATATGACACAAACTAAAGGCACACAAATGAATACTATACAGTACAAAAGCAGCAGTAGCAATAATACAAAATCCAGCGATATATGCCCAAAAAGGTTGAAACATTCGTTCTTGTGCGTGACGGTCAACAAAGCACGACCTTTCCTTTCAAGCTGTTTTTTTACCTAATTTCCAAGACTTGCAATGATCCTTCGCAAAGATTAGAAGTAAAAATGAAACGTTTCGCTAGGCACAGTATCTTTTCATATATACTGTTCGCTTGTATTTTTTGAATTGCTCTGGAAAGTGAAAGTTTGAAATTCTTGGGAACCAAAACCAAAACCTTGACTCTTTATCCCTATCCCTATCCCAGTCAAAATAGTACCTATAAAACAACTCAACGAGCAGCTGAATATACTAATTACTAATCAAAGAGTATAATAATCTTTGACTACCAATGAACATTTAACTTGTAAAGTATTTCGAAAAACTGGGACACGGCGTACAAAAGAGCCGCTCCATCAACAATGGAAGATTAGAATATTCTAAAAGTCATAAGTTTTTTTAGTTTAGAATCAAGATGACTTTAACAAAAAGAGGTCGGGTAAACGAAACTTGTTAACCTTTTTTATATTTTAAAATGCATGGCAATTTTAGTTTACGAAGTCAGGTTAATGGGCCTTGATGATTTTTCAGCGAAAAGTAATAGGAATTTGTGAAAGACGACGTCTCTGGAGATTATCTCTTTACAAGATCCGAAATGAATGGAAGTGGAGAAATGCTTTTGATCAACTTTGGAACAGATATTACGGAAAAGTTTCCCCAGAGCGTTAATGCGATCTGAGTGATGGCAATGACGTAATATTGCAGTATGTATGGGATATAGAGCCAAAGCACCTGTGCACGTCCATGACCAATAAATCCGACCACACAACCCCATTTTCTTTCGTTCAGTGGCACTGTGCAACTTGTATGGCTTGATTACTCCAAGCCAAGATTTAATTTACGAAGAAGCCCGATTAAGCCCATTGTCTTTCCGTGTGGGTTGTGGTCGGAGGAAGAGAAAGCGGAGCAAGGGAGTGCTCAATACACCCACGAACGACTGTGTCATTGGACTGCGACTGAAGCAAGATTCGGGAAACCTTGGAGGTAGGTGAGTTCTTAGACCAGATCCAGATCCAAAGTCCAGAAGCTCGATCTTTTCGGATCAGGCCAAGCAGCAAATTAGACAAATCCAACTTGTATGAAACATTCTGGAGGCGTGGGTGAGTTCCAGTTCCAGCAGTTCCAGGATGCTTTGTATTTGTTTGATACAAGTAAGTGAAGTAAAAATGTTCCTTGAATGTAAAACAACGGAAGCACGTGCAGAGCGAGCGTGAAAATTACACATAATGACCCATCAAATCCTGCTTACTTAGCTGTTAGTTAGTTGAGTTTTACTTCCACATAAAACTTGTATTTACTAATTAAGTAAAGCCCATTTTCTAAAGATAAAAGGACAAAAGTCAGTTCATAATTGTCCATAAGACAGACAATGAAGAGGACAGGTAATTGTGAATTGGAGCAAAGACTGTAGCTTTGTCTCAGAGCTTTAGTAAACGTTAAAGTAATGAGATGTGATAGATAAGGGACCGATGTTGCAAGAGCATCGGGACCCTTCCTCACCGGAATTCAACGTGAGGCTTAACGTCTTACGAAGTCGTAAACCCTTGTTTTATGTTCATTTCGACGGAGAAGTGTATCACATAATATGAATGTGAGAGAACGGGGCCGGTTCGCCGGCTGGTGCTCTTTGGCTTTGAACTCCGTTCGAAGAACAAGTAAAGAGGAAAAGAGACGAAGGGAATAAGAACTGATCCGCTGAAAGCTTCTTTATCTTTTCTCCAGTCATCTCCCGCTTCCTTTACTCT
Organism: Harlomillsia oculata; assembly: GCA_019776145.1. NCBI lineage: Eukaryota > Metazoa > Arthropoda > Collembola > Entomobryomorpha > Oncopoduridae > Harlomillsia > Harlomillsia oculata. Next base: position 15,784 of record JABASF010000591.1, read on the forward strand.
GTCCGCCCGTTTTGTCTTGTCTCTTCTCGTTTGCCTCCAGACCTTCTCTCTTTTGCAAGAATAAGAAAACGTATTTTTTTCTCGCTTTCTCCCTAGTGCCACCAGTCTTTTTGCTCTATGAAACAAACGACTGTTTAGACTCGAGATGTGCTTCTTCATGGATCACCCGAGTGAAACATTAAGTCCTTTACTAATCTCACGAAGACGCTCGTTCCTTCTGAGCCATTTTCATAAACGAGAGTGTCCCCTTGTTCCCTTTGCCTTTTCCCCAGTCCCGTCTTTTTCATAATGTATGTGCCGTTGAGTCGACGAGTGAGCAAGTGAGCTTGTAAATACGACATTCTTAATTCCTATGCACAGACAATTAACGCTGTTATTTTCTTTCCATTTTCATATTGTTTCTTCCCCTTTGCATTATTTTTTCACATTTTAGGCGGTTCCTTAGATCTCTTTTGTTCCAAAGTACAAACATTCTTCCACGACGAAGACTGTAATTAGGAAAAAAATGCTATTCCGTGTTAAAAGTTACTTGCAAAAGGTACCCATGTACTATGAAAAGCACTAATCATGAAAATGTCTATCCATTTCTGATCGGAAACAAAAAAAAAACGAAATGAAAATTCTATACCAGACGAAAAAGAGGAAATCGCGTGTGTTCTTGTTTTTTCCTAAACTCTCGTGCTGCTGTTTGTGAACTGTTTGTCCTGTTCTGTATTCTGGTGGAATCACAGTTGGTCGTAAATATGTGCATTTTTATACGTCGAATGAAATGTGTGGATTTTGAAACTGAGGGTGAAAGCTAATATTTATCTCTCGTTTTCAGTCGGAGACAAGGAGTTTTGATCAGAGTACCACGTTGACAATTCCGGATTTTGGAGCAAAAAATGTTGGAATCCGAGAGAAAAAAAAAGCAAAATTAAGCTGCTTCCTTGTTTCTTAACAGTTGTGCGTGTAGAGTCAAAAACAAGTCTGGAGAAGCTGGATCGTGTCATAGCAAATCTTTTTGTTAGCCTACATATATACTTATAAAATAGTGACAAGTTTATACTTTATACTGAATAAAGGGAACGTATATAGGATGATAAGGATGGAATGGCAAAGTAGAAAATGCGATAGAAGGAAAAAGAGATATTTTCTTGCATTTTGTTGGTTTGTGCTGGCAGAATGAGCGGAAGAGAGTGAGAGTCACAAAGTTGTCGGTGGTGGATGGTGGAGGGCCGTCTGGCCTTTTTGCAATGCATTGCATGCGCACTCGTGCGTTGAAGGAAAGCCAAGTGTTTCTCTTCGCGAGAGGAGTGAAGAGAGAAGAGGAAATTGAAAGAATATTGCCCTTGTCCGTGTCAGATCGCAAACTGTTTTCTTTTTTAGATTTTTTCCTTGGGGTTTCAAGTGGAATGGGAAAGACTATCTAAGTTACACGTTACACGCCCAATCTCCTGAGGAATTTTGAAGGGAAGTTGTACACAAAGTGGATTGGACACAAGTGGCCTCATGGGTCCTTCGTTTTTACCTTTTTACCTTCTATACAAAATAAAGTTCGTCTTCAGTTACTTGTCTATCAAGTTTACCTCTGCCTTTCTTGAGTCGTTTGATGTCAAAACTCAAAAGTAAATCAGAAATGAGACTAGAAGGTAGAAGAGAAAATTCGACAAATTGAAGTAACAGTAAGTAGCAGTAACCAAAGAGTGTATGAGAAAAAGTACTTAAGCGTAGAGGTAAAAGAAAAAGGGGAATATATACGGAAAAAGAGAAAAAATTATCAAATTATTTTCAGTGCGTTTATAAGTGCAAGGAAAAATGGGGAAAGAGCGTAAAATTGATGAGTGTGTATGCTTTCACTTTCACTTTCACTATCGGCGATGAAAGTACACGGTAAGAGAAACCGTATCACCTCCCTGCAGCACTTTATGAGAGAGACCCAATGAAAAGAATTTCCTTTCATCTCTTACCATAAGCACAAGTTCATGAAGGAAAGCCAAAGGCTCCGCATCCTTTTAGGAGGGACGGGTTCCGAGTGGTGCCCACAGGAATACTTCCGGGGCAAACAGAAAAAGCATTCTAAATTGCCGGTTTTGGTAAACTCGGTCTTGTGGTGATGTGGAGAGAACTCACGAGTTTCATATCCAACTTCCAATTCTAACGTTCCAAGTGTAGACCTGTGACTTGGGTTAGTGTTAAGTTTTAATACACTTCTCCTAGTCGTGCGTGAACCTTAGGTATTACTATAAAGTATGATACCGGGAATCCGCGGTTGACGAGAATCATAACCTTGTCGGTATGAAAGCAATGTGAAACCTAGGAAAAACACCGAGTTCGGTGCAGATTAAAACCCGCTGCATGCTTAATGGGAGCTCATGAGGTGGTAATTAATTCTGATGACGAAATGTTCGTTGCTCATGTCCACGACGAGGGCAAAATCTGCAACTGTTTATGCGGGCCATGTAAAATGTGTTTGGAGAATGCCTTTTAGTCTTCTCACAAAACCAGGATCCATAATTTACGCTTGGTCACGCACGTAGACCACGACGCGGCCACTATGTGTGCTTTTCGTCCCATTGCTCAAATGCCTTTGATGCATTTCTCAAATCCACGATTTCCTTCATAGGCACATTCACATTTCAACATTCTGGCTCAACTTTCCGTTGTCATGCGATGTTACCTAACGGCTTGAAACACCTTGCTCCAACTCAACCTAAAACCATTAAACTTGGAATATTTCATTGGCTCAAAGAAACTCAATACTCAAACTATATATCTGGGCTGAAAGACACTGAAGGCAACTAATTCAATTCAAATGCAAGATACAAAGCAAAGAAATCCTTGATCCTGAGTTTTTGAGCCTCCAGCCTGCGATGTACACAAGATAACTACAAAGTATATAGCACATTTTGACATTTTAATTCTTATGCCATCAGCGGAAAAACTGTTAATATTACTAAGTTTTAAAGTTATAACAAGATGGTTAAGAAAATCCTGGGAAATGTAGTGGGACGTAGAAGAAGAGAGGATCATGATCACGAATGTCGGTCCTTGTCACAACCCAGCTAATCTGGGCTGCTCTCTCCAGAGTGTGATTATACTTTGATTTATCCCTGATGCATTGATCACGTTCACGTTCCCTGGCTATACGAAAACCCGTTCCAATGAATCCATTTCGTAGTCCCCTATTGCGTCTTTTCAGATGTTACATTTCAAGCGTAAAGGAGAGCAAGGGTAAAACGTAGAGGACGGGGCGAGAGGAAGAAGAGAAGTTGAGAATTTTCGGACAGTTCCAAAAAAGACCCGCAACTCCCTTAACTTATTCTTCACGGGCTTTCGAGTTCATTCTCACAAGCGGTCGAACGTCTTCTGTGACATGGAGAAAAATGCAAGATTTATGATCGTAATAGAGTGTGAAACTCCAAATCACTTGTGGGTTTTATAGAGTCGTCAAGAAAGAATAAGAACTGGAAGAGAAGAATATTCCGAATGCTACACGTTTCTTATGCTATAGGTTAATATCATAGATCATTTTGAGAACAAAGTTCATTTCTTGCGTAATTTAACAGCAGGAAACCTTTTTTTACAATTCTGTCGGTTACAGTGAACAATAATTGAACGCAGACTTTTTGGTTTCACCACTTCCCCCAATTTATTTTTTACTACTGCTCCTTTTCCCTCTTATTTTAACGAATAACACCTTCAACTATTCCGTTTGCGATATGAAAAATTTACTACTTGACAGAATATTTTTTCCCTATTTTTGGAATGGGTTTGTTACGAAAACTGGAACAAGGCGTTTAGGCAAATTGGGGAAAACGTTCCGGAAAGGAAATTTATAGGGGTACATTTTTTCAAGGTCGCAGGAGCTGCGAGGCTGCGACACGTTCTTTTGCATCATTTACGAGGGAATAATGCATGGTCCTTGAAGACTCACAAGTATACACATGATAAACTGAATGGAACCGGGTGAGAAACGCGGATCGTTTCTTTCTCACCCTTGGTTTTCTCAGGTGCTTCGTCTCGCTTAGCGTCTAACTTTCCCATGACTCCTTGTTCGTAAACCGGGGTCCGGTTTTACATGAATTTGGTACTAAATCTGAATTTGAGTCTACGTGAACAAACAGAGAGAGCATGACAGACTACGGACCATGTACTAAATTACATGTCTCTAAATAAAATAGTGTTTTGCTCCATACAACACATGAAGCATTGGAAGCCGGAAGCCACGTGCGTCACCGCTGTGTAATAGTAAAGTTAGCACTATTCTCAAGAATGTACGTATACCACTATTATCTTATCCTTAAAAATGAGTTTTCCTTCTCCATTTGAATCATAGGGAAAGGAAAGAAAGTTCTTTCGTGAAATTGGATCAGTATCTGCTCCAAGACGAGATTTTTTCGAAACGATTTAAGGATCGAGCCAACTTTTCAATGATTCCTCAGATATGGGGAAAGCAAAAAGCTCTACGGTAAGTTAAGAATGAAGCAATTTATCAACCAAGTTTTTATGGACAGATTTTTTTTGGATTCAATGAAGATATGGGAGTTCAGAGAAGCAAGTCTGTGCCAATCCGTTTGTGGCGTATTTTGCTGAAATTCAGCAAGTTCAAATTTTTTGCCATCTTTCGAATTGGATCACATCAATATTCATTTAACTCGAATCAAATCAAGACTTTTTCAGGTGCAGTCATGTGTGTCATAATAGAATTTGTCAAAGTCATTCAGTTTGTGTCAGCATGTGACGGAAATCCATTATGTTTCTGTAAAATGACATGAAACACATGACAGGGTGCTGATGAAATGGTAAAACTACACATAAGAGCTTGTTCTTACAGTACAAGTTCAAAAATGTTGAATAAAAAGATGTCACTCTTACCCAGATAAGTTTGTAAAACTGTGAGTTGTGAATGGACTTTTTTGCATGATAATTTTTTGTTCTATTCAATTGACAAGAGCTTGGACCAATCTGTCTTAGCACTTTCATGCTTAGACTGTACGATTCATGTTACTCCATAAATCTTTTCCTTGTGACTTCGGCTTATGCGAAGTTGGAAGTTGGCTGTGAAAGAGAGATGTGTTAGGGTTCCATGGAGCACGGACGAAGAAAAACGGGAGTTTTTCTGTTTTTTTTCTTGAGTGTTTTCAAGCCGTGCAAAGATAAGAAGCGAGAAGGCGAGAGACGAGTGACTTTGTATGTTACAAAGAAAGAGCATTGAATCCACAGGAGAGTATCGAAGAGCAAAATCTAAAGCCTCTACAATTTTTTAAGTTTGTTTCTTTCATTTTTTTGCAAGTGCAGCGAACTCGCTGAATGACTCAAACAATTTATTCAACATGAAGCAGGAGAAGATTGATTCCGAATTGATTCATTTGCACCATTTCCTCTTTTTTGGTCTGAAGAAGCCGCTGCAGTGTGTTTCTTTCCTCTCATGAGAAAAACTCTCCATTCCATTTGAAAGCACAAAAGGGCGACGCTGGGGGGACCGAATGGGCCGTTCAACTTACCAAATGTTTTCATCAATTTGTGCTATTTTTGAGGCTATTCAGTAAGCGGAAATCAGACACGAGCTCTGAAGAGTCAAGAATCTGTAAGAGCAACGCAATCCCACCGCCCCAGAAAAGACCATCAAAAGCTCCTTTTATGCACAATGTTTCTACTGCTTCATTTTGCAACTGAATTCCAAGTCTTTATTCCTTTTCCTGTATTTACTCTTTGGCAATCGCTTCTATAGACACTATGAAATTGCAATTTTTGGTGCTCAAAACATGTCCCATTATGTAAACGGATGTTCCTTCTCGTAGCATTACTATTACATACAACGGTACTGTAGGAATTGAAGGAACGGAGGACAAAAAAAATCTCATTTCCAATCCCGTCCTACTTTTTCTCAATTATTTGCAACATTTTATCCCCATGTGTCTTAGTGCAAGTAGCCAAAAAACCCAAGAACTCGCATGACCCTTGAAATGAAATGGGTTTTGATAGCAGTAAAAGTCAATACTGAGAAATATTCTAGACTTCAATTCAGTTGAGCACAAAGTCTCAACGCGGCGCGGAATACTTTGGTATACAAAAAAGTGAAGACTTTCACTAAAAGTAAGTGGCTCAAGTGACAACTATGCGAATGCGAAACCTAGTTTTTTCGATTGATGATGGGACGATGACTTGAGCAAAGAGTCAAGAAACACTAACTTTTCTGCTCCATAAAGATTTCAAAAGGATGGCAAAAAATGAAGATTTATGACATCTCGTTTTTATATTCAGATTGTATATTGTATTACAATATTGGATTCTTATTACTAAAGGTCCATTCGGTTACATAACAATGAAGACTTGGTTTTCTTATGTTTTTAGTACATATATTGTACAATGTGTGACTATGTGTGTGACAAAATGAAAACAACTGTGCGTTTAGTTTGTTGTGTGTGTCTTTTGTCTTTCAAACGCTAACCCAAAACGAATGCCGTCAATCCGTCAAGCTTCAAAATAAAAACTAAAGTAACGAAATCTACATGTAATAGTGCAAATTGAACTATTATTTAAACGACATCAAGATTAAGATACCAATTATTTACACACACTATAGTAATAGTAAGCAACGTGTCAGCGTGTGCACTCGTTCGGACCAGTTTAAATTGTGTAAGAAAGTATAAATGAAACACGGCTTTCCTCATTTTTTAAGTTGCAGTGACACTGGTAAGTGGTAACTGGTAAGTAAATGTCATTTAGGTTGAAAAAAGGTGTGTATTTCCACCACAAAAACCACGTTAGGGAAACGTCACACTTCATGAAGTCATTGAAGTGCAAAACGCTGGAAAAATTACTTTTTTCATGGATCCCAATAGCTTACGGGATACGTGAGTTAACGTAGCAGTTAAGGGAGAGCATAAGGTATTGGCCTACCAGCAGGCGAAAGCTTGTTTGCATGGACGTTATGGGACATCTGATTGTCATAAAGAATCGCCCATGCCGTTTCCCAAAACGATCGAGCATTTGAGTAAATCACGTCGTCTTTTCGTCTCGCCAAAAGGCATCCATCGGAGTTTTTTCCATTTTGAATCTCAGATTTAAGCATTTTAAAAACTTCTAGTATACTATTCGGGTTTTCACTTTTTTCCACACTGCAATTGCAACCCTTTTTCTTACCCACTTGAGCATCTCATCTTCCATTTTTGGTGTGTCACATCCCTCCTTGCACTTTTATGTGCTTCCGTTATATTTTTATGGAGAGAATCTTCTTCTTATGTGTTAAACGTGAACTGAGCTGTCCGGAAAAGGTCTTCCATTATCTTTGCTTTTGAAGGCGCTCGGGCCCATGCTCATACTAGCATCTGTTTTGGGTTTTCATGGAGAATTGATAGGTGACTAAAATCTCTCAGACTGACACAGATAGGCACTTGTAAAAATACTTGAAAGAAAACGGCAACACCCCGTTGAGTAAACGGGACGACTTTATTGTACTATACGACACGATCCAACGAGTATTTCCACGCAGTTATGCCTTGTCATTTTCCATCTCAAGGTGACTTCCGCCTCCCTTGTGTATGTCGTTTCCCATTTTCATTCCTCTTCACTCACTTCCCTCTGTGTTCTTCTTCTCTTGCGGTTTTAACGACTTTCCTAATCTTCCTTAAAAACATGTGCACAAGATATTCTTTTTACGGATTTTACACGGTCCCTGGCTCCGGTTCTTTAATTGTGACTGTAAACGTAGGCTCTTAACATTCTCAACTCGTCACGTTCTGTACATCTTGATAAAGTCAAACCTTGAAAAAAAACTTCAAAAAAAGATTGGCCTAGGAAGTTGAGATAATTCAAGGTTTTTACAAAGAACAGAGATCAAAATCAGAAGCACAGTTCACATTTCAAATTACGAGGAGAGAACAAGAGGAGCAGGTCCGATCCCCGGAGACACCACGAAACGGTCTTGTCTACGAGACCTATCGTGCCGTTTGCAATTTACCCATCAAATAAAGCTCAGGAGAGTATCAACCTGGAAAGACACACTCAAGACTTTATTATTGATCCATTATTTTGGTCCGTGTTAGTGAAACAAGAGCTTTCCATTTCCAACCCTTATATAGCATAAAAGACTATACTATGTCCTCCTTGGCAGGACGACACTTGAAATGTTAAAATCTTCGCTTGAAACTATTTAAATAAAGAATTATACGTTGCAGTTTTACAAACAGAGTACAGAATACACTTTCTTGAGTTCGTTCATTTGGAGACTATTATAAGCTGTACACAGTACAGCACGATATATATAAATATTTGAAAATTTGAATACAAAGTAAAAAAAAGTGATGATAACGAGATGTGATACAGCGGAAATAGAAGCGCTGGAGAAATTTTTCAACCAGAAAAAATCCGCATTGCGTTGTTATCGTGCAAACTCAGTATTTCTGATCGGTAGGATATGAATGTAAAAACTTCGGTTGGGGTTATTATGACTGATGGAAAGTTTGGAAACGCATGATTTTCACAATAAAGGGTCAATTTGTGTTGCACAGTATAAGTTACAAAGATGTGATTGATACATGTCAGGTAAACGGACAAAAGCGCTAAGTGAGTTGCACACGCACATCAATGTCAAACAGCTCATAAGGATGAGTAGCGAAGGGCCGAGGAGGAATAGAAAGAAATTGTGAATGAGTGACAGTCTGGTGGGAGAGTTAGACTTGAGACGTAACGTCCGAGACGAGACGGGCCACTCGTGTGGATTTCCTTGAAGACTCTTTGCTTTTTCGCCTCAAGTTAGTCCAGGCATGAATAACAAACGTGATGATCGATACGATGGAGACTGTTTTGCATGCATAAGAGACTTTGGAGGAACCGTTAAGGCAGATTTGGCTCTGGAGACGAGGAAAAAAAGAGCGAATACGAAATGGAACATTTGGCCCAAAGATACGTAAGTAAAGAAATAAAGGCGGTGATAAAAACTCATACAGCCAACTCCCAAGATCACAGTTATTTCCTTATAAACCTCGACTTTGACTTTGTCAGAAAACGTTAGTTTTTGCTTTGCAAAAACGCTGTGCCTCAGTCAGATTTTTGTGAATTTTTTATGTTCCGCAGCAACCCACGATTTCCGGCTTTCCTCGCGTAATATATGACATAGTTAGGCGCAAGGGAACAGATATCAAGCACATTTAAGACATAAGCCAAATTAGGTCAGTTGACAAAGGACTAGTGACTTCGTACAACTCTTTTCTTCTTCTCCTCCTCTCATATCTCAATCTCAAGGTAATTGAGAAAAGCAAACTGTGTTCACTGTTCACCGGTGAAAGCAGCAGACGTATTCTTACGCATTTTCTCCTATAGAAAACGACAAACACGAGACGACCAAGATTTTTCGTTTCCCACTTCGTTGCAAGAACACGGACAAAATCTGGCTCAATTTATTACGTAATCTTGTCGTTTCCCTCCAATCGATGTCATGTTGACTGCCCACGTTTCAAATATCGTCTGTCACACATTGTTATAACTTAGAAATCATTATTCGCCATTTTTACGAAGCAATACAAAAGGATGCGGTCGTTTGATGCAGCTGCGATTTTACATAAAAATATCGCATAATGCATGCTAAAATAACCATCCGGAAGGTGTTGTGCAGCGTGCTTCATGCTGCATCATGTTTGGAATTCAACTTTGAGAAATATTTTTTGTTCTGGGAAATCTCGAAATCTGGGATGCGGGTGGTCCAAAGACTGACGTTCTGTCTCCAAACAAAATTTGCGGAAATACCAAAACAGACGTGACGAGATGATCGACACTTGGCCATGAGCGCTTTTCACATTTCTCCTCGGGATGGATTTCTCCAGGACAAAGACAAGTGTGGCGCTTGAAAGGTAATAAAACGTGCTGTGTCGCTTGTCGCGCATCTCCGAATGAAATGTGAGTGCAAAAAATCCACAAGAAGCACTTTCCTATGGGCTTTCGTTTTCTTGGAACACGCTTCTTCCAGACTTTTCATTTGGATACGGGCAGTATAATATAACTCCTCACTCTCCGATTTTGTGCGGAGCACAACGTTAACTCATCTCGTTTTCCAGACACAGTATTTGGCACCTTTCCTCACAAATAATGTTCATCCAAAGCATAGCACATCCACAAACACCAAAAGAGAGAACACGACTCGGATCCTGGACTGCTACACATTTTCCTCAACCTCAGACGTCGTAAGTTGTGCTTTCATACGCTCCCTATCTGCATCCAAAGCTATCTCGTCGTTTGTCCCTGTCTCACTCACTTTCAAGATCTCAGCCATTCCAAAGTGTATTTTTCTACTTGATTCATTTTTTATATTTCATTTAAACACTTACAACTTACTATTGTAGTCTTTGTAGTATGCACACGCTAGTAATTGAAGGTTTTTAGTACAACATAAAGAAAAAATGAAAGCTTCCCTTTGGTTTTGGTTCCACTCTACTTTATAAATGCTCCAGCTTTCAGTTGTTTTGGACGAAGCTGAGACACAGACGACGGCCCGACGCTACCATGTTTAATGATGGTAAACAGTCAAAGTGTCATGAAACGCAACGTGCCGCAGCAAAGTGTCTCAATTTGAAATGAACATATAAGAGGGAGTGGAATATATCCGTTATAAACTATATACACATAGTACAAATGACAGTAAATCTGATAGAAGAATGGAAATAGAGATGCATTTGTAGTACGTGGTATATGTTCTAGCCCTGGAGACAGCACTGAAAGCATCTCTCTTTCTCTCTCATAAGTTAGTGAGTTGCGACTGCTCTACAACAATTCTGCAACATCCGTTCGTTGTTCGGTTCGGATACAAGACATTTCCGCTATAAGAACTCGTATCGGAGACTTGACGTTTGGTTTCAGGAAAAGTTGAGGGTTGCGTGAAGTTGTCTGTAATACTAGTATTTAAGGGCACGAGGGGTTTTTAATGTAGTGAAACACAATCTTGGGCCACTGCTCTCTGAAGAGTCGTGTTGATAAATTGATTGCAATATTTTTTGAGTTTCCTCCTGAGTCAACAGACGAGCTGCTTTGCTTGCGAGTACGCACACACTTACAGGTTTAATCTCTCTTTTTCTCTCAAGCGACGATTTGGGACAGATGAAATTTACAGAAGACGAACTCGAACAAAGTGATTTGTGCATAATATAGACTAAAAGCAGCATCGTATACCATACTTGTACAAGATACAAGGCCATTTTTGGATGGTTTACTATACTTTATACAAGTGTAATAATACGGAAGAAGAAAATACTCGTATGTCTCTTCTTTTCTTTTTGTATGGTAAATAACCCTGTGTTGCCTTGTGTGGCGGATTACACAACCGATTTATGCACATTTGCTCCGTCCGGAGAGTTTCCCGGGTATTATTTTCCACATGAGTGGACACAAAGGCCCTTCAACCCTTTTAAAAAACTGGAACAGTTTCTCAATTGCATTCCATATAGAATCACTATTTGGAAAAAACGGAGCTGTTGTGTTCTACTAAACTTGAAGAGGAGAAAAAAGCTTTGTCTGAGACTTTTTGGGTCTCCAGTGGGTTTTTTCTTAACACAATTACGTACATTGGCGAGTCAGTCGTCTCCCTTTTGGCGTGTGTAGTCACTTTTTGGGCCAGACGCAAAAGATCGAGTCAAGTTCCTTTCGTGTGCTTAATCGAGATTGAGTAGAAAGGCAGACGCCTCGACTCGACGCTCTACTATTGACGATTAAAGCTCAGGGAAAAGTGACCGTGGAAAATCCTAAAGAAAGACGAGAGAAAGAAAACAGGACGAATTCCCCGGCTTCTTTCTTCTCCTAACCACGTTTAAGATCGTGTTTCCTATCTTTACAATCATTTTCCTCGGTATTATAAAGCAACAGTATAGCTTTATGCCTAAGCGTGACTCCAGTAGACTCTCCACTAAAGTGAAAATGTACATTTGTGTGTAACGTGTAACCCATCCGAAATGACGGTGATGATAGAAAAGGGAAATTACTTCAACTTTTCCTCACGCATTTTAGAGAGCCATGCTTCCTTCTAATGGTGTGAAGAGTGAAAGAATGATTGGGCGATTTGCCCAAGTGAAGAAGTGGTGAAAAGGAAAAGACTAGCTAAGACGCAACCAGGACCAAAACCATTATTGCTACAGGGAAAGACGTCATTTGTTACACTTTAATTTTTTTGCTCTTGCTTTTGACATCTGATGAGTGAAAGTAGAGCAGAAAGTTCACAATGAAGCATGGAAACATTTTGAACAAAGAATAAAAGATTTCTTACACTAATACTATGTTAGTAATAGAAATTAGTTCTTATACAGTCATCATCATATGTACTATAGTAAGCACTATATACCTTATACATGAAATGGGCCGTAAAAATGTATGTTAGTGCATCAGTACTATAGAACCTTTGCAAAAATAAACATCAAGGGTACATATCAAACAAAAACCAAAAACCCACTTTTTTGGCTTGACTTTTCATTTTAAAAATATATCCGTAGCATTGAGTTGTGTACAATGAAAATGGTATTTTCTGCTCATTCATTTCCTTTTTACAAGGAGGAAAGAGAATGCAAATATTATTAGTTTGGTGATGCCTTTGTAATGGCAGTTTAAGCTGAGGGATTTACTAACTCGCAAACTTTTCTGAACGGAAGAAGTACTTGGAAAAGGGCGGCATGAAAAGGATGATAAATTCCATACTTTCTCCTGCTGATCTCCAAAATTAATGCTATCATTCTCTTCTTTCGGGATGTCATAATTACTTTATAAATTGCTTCCCATTACCACAGTGTGGGTTGTATGGATGGGTGGCGGCTGTGGTTGTTCATCACTCAAAACCGTTTGCTTCTGAGCTGAGCGTACTACCCGCTTCGTACTTAACTCCGGACAGCAAATTCCCTTTTTCAGTTTACGTCTCCCGCTGACACTGCTTCACACATGTACATTTTCTTCGTTCACTTCAAGCAGTAGAAAACCCATCTGGTCTACTTTCTTTGTGTCTTTCATCTTCAACTCCGATACATTTTCATAGATGCAATTTTTCCATTTCAGCTACTTTTTATATTTTTTATGTACATTTTATTTAAGGAACGACAAAGCAGTATGAAAGTATATGATTCAGTGTTGAAAAGTTAAAAAGTGACAAAAAGTGTTCTCAGCTTGGTACAAGTTTTTTCAAAGCATTCAATTCAAACATTCATTCATTCATTGGGTGTAAAAATGAGGAAATGGAAGAATGGAATACAGAAGACAGAACACAAAGACACAAGATGGTCCCTTTCCTTGCTAACATAAACACATTTATGACAAATGACAACTATAAAATCAACAAAAGTATACAAGGATATTTATTTTTAATATTTTGTAAGTTGGTTGCAACTTTTTCAGTAGACAATATCCTACTCAATGAGAAGGGCGTAGAGCTTGAAGAATGACCTTGGCTATTCACCAGTGTCATTGAGACCAGTGGGTTCATTCTGGCTGGGGTTGAAGTCTCGAAGTCACGGAGAAATTGCAACATTGGTCTGAATGGCTCATGACTTTGCTGGAGCTCTTAAGATTACAGTGATGATGATGGTCATGGTGAAACTGAGCCTTGCGAAAAAAATTTCCTTTGCAACAAACAAAAAGACTAGACGCACTTGGCAGTGAAACTTTTCTCATTTTCTTCAAGGATGTGACTTCAAAGTACCCATTTCACGAAAAGCTGACGATGAAAGCTTTTTGGAAGAACAACTTTAGGACGTTCCCTCTGACTTTCCGCTCATTTAAATTTTCCACAGCCAGCGAAATGAAAATGAGAATAATATGAATTATTATTTTCAAAATTTTTAACCTTTACACATTGACTTTCATCAACAACTTCTACTTCGTATTTTGACAGCCATTTTATGAAATTTTGCTCTACTTATTTTCTAGTGTATCGTGTAACCTATACCATAATCTATAAATCATGCTTTAAAGTTTCTTTTCTAATAAACTATAATACTTTGTCAAATTACGCACCTGTAAGCAAAAAATTCTTTCCTAGAGTTTCTTAATCAGCTTTCATGTCCATTACTCAAAATTGTCACTCCCATGTGTACTTTTTCACTTGATTTATTCCGTGCATCTCCTTCGCCTCAATCGAATCTCTTCCGAACTTTGAAAGTATGACAAAAGTTGTGCATCGAAGAAGACGCTTCATTAAAAACTCATTCAAGTCAAAGTCGACCTCAAGCTGTAATTAGCATTGGCTTCGCAACGAGTATCTCTAATACGATTAGCTTTTGCCTTCAAGGTGATTCAAAGTTTATTTTGTGTCACAAATTGAAAATTATACAAAAAAATTCAAAAGTTTGCTTATTCTGCAACCTTGAAAGTCTCATCTCTGCATCTTAGGTACAATAAACTTAAAAAGTTAACGTTATAAAGTGGAAGTTTTACAAAAAATAATAAAATATTTAAGCAATCGATGGACTTGTAAGTTGTAAGCAATAATAAATAATATGCTGTTAATTTACAATGTGTTCCGTTCAAGTTTCGTTTCAAGTAAACAAATACGAAAATACGAATTCACGCAAAAACGTTGAAACCGTTATTAATGTACATTACAGCATTACACATCATAATCGTATGACCTGTTAATATTTCTTGATTTAATGTAATCACACTCGATAAGAATGTAATAGACATTGAACATGCACAGGTTGACAGCGCATAAAAATAAATCTATTAGTCCTATTGTACTACTAGTAAGCGCAATTCCCTTCGAAATGTATTTAAATATAAAACTAACAGCAATTTACGCTATTAATACAAATAATTCCCTTGAAATACATAGCGTCCAGCTGTATTTTTGGAATGAGATTTAAGCATAATATAAAAAAGAATAATAGCATATAAACAAGCAATGCATCACGTCAATGCTGTATAATTCCAACTATTTACATTCATAGCACATATGTGACGGTTTAGTGCGTGTGACATGATTCGATTCATTCGATTCAGTGCACGAATGGTCTTTTCATTGCGAAGAAACATGAGAAGCGTCTTAATTACGTAGACTAAATTATGCAAATCTAAAAGCTGCTGCAAAGAGAAATAGTACGGAGTGTGTTTGCGACTTGCGACGGCTTGTATTGTAACCTATACTATGGGCACATGTCGTACAGCATAGCATAAGCATACACCATGCTTTGCGCTTCAACTGTTGAATTTACGGATGCTGTTAGAATTGCATTTCAAGCTGACGTTATCTTAAAATCTTAGATATCTTAGAATTTATATTTATGGAAGAAGCAGATAAGAAAGAAGTGAACGGCAAAAAATGCCAAATAATGTTGGTACAGATTATTTTGTAGAACAGGGGAAAAAGGTTAATGGTCAAGGTAAAACTGACCAATGGACCACCTATAAATCAAGACATGAACACCATTACTTTCACTTATCGTTGTCGAAGTGTCTAGAAGCATTAAGTTTCACGTAAGGAAACTACAAGGAAGGAAGAAGGCAACCCCGAAAATGATGTGGTGAGTCTTAAAGGAAGCTTTGCTTTTTCTGGGGGTGACCCACAGGAGATTTTCTCCTTTTGTGTTTTTCGCTTTGGGCTCAATCCGGGGAAACCGCAGATCAATCCCAAGATTTCACTGAGGTGATGAGTTCTCTCAAGCATGAAATAATTATGACGCCTTTCCCATCTCGGAAATGAAACGAGGAGCGGAAATAAAGGAAACATTCAAGGCGTAATGTTCTAGTCGTATATCAAATGAAGAGAACGACTCAGAGACATGATCACTTTCCTTTTGCCTTCGCACATACAAACAAATGGAGTTGTTCTACATGCATACAATTAGCGAAGCTTGTCACTGCAGCATCCGTCGCACAAAGATAATGAGCCAAGGACAAGTCACGACGGTAAGAATTAATGATTTCCCTTTGCCCCATTTAATTCTGGGAGAAAAACGGCGTCCACGGCATTTTCAAATCCTGTCTTAGTAGTATCTCTGTAGTGACGTGGTGACGATGACTCTGTAAAATTACGAGCTAAGATTAAGATATAAAATAAGACAAGCTGACATGTTAAAAATTATATATGATTTCCATGTTATATTTCCTAGAAGTATAAGAACTTGTGGGAATATTCATGGCTATTGGAAGTTTATTTCTACAACAAGATTTGCTTAAAGCCATGAATTGGTGGAGCAAGGGACGGCTTTTGAAACATTATTTGCAAAAATAAAGTGCCTTTAGGCAATGCAAGTTGCAGGGTGCAGACGTTGTTGCATAGTATACATCAAAGAGAAAAACGCATTTCATCTCGGGATTGCTTTTGTGACTTCATAAAATGGTATTTGAAAGTAGCCTTGAGCCGTAGAATTGTTAGAGATGGTGGTGACTCCAATTCGCCAAGGGACATGGAGACTCCGTCCCGCCTTGTGTGTAACGTCCTTCACTTTTTCCAAAATTGAATTGGCTCCAATAGACGTGACAAAAGCATTTGGCTTGAGAAAGATAGAAGATGGAGAAGGACTCAAGATTCTCGTTTGCCATGGACCGTCGCGTCTGACAGTAAACAGGAGAAAGTCACAGGGAGAAAGAGGCACAATGGGACATTGCCTTTTCCCTCGTTTTCTAAATGGAATGGATGGAAGTGGCACGAGAGTCGACAGAAGAGAGAGTCCAGGTTCTATTTATTTACATGTCACGGACCTGATAGGCCCAAAAACATACACCCATTAGATATGATTGTACCAAGCTGTGGTATAGAAAAAGACCTCTCTTGACTTTGCCATTTTCGCACAATATGCTTGCTTTTCAAGAGAAAAGGTGCTGGTGTTGGATGGCGGATGCTGACTGCTTCCCTGGTTGGATCGTAGCGCAGTTCGTCTTCTAGACTCGTACCATGTAAAAGCCATAGGACAAGTTCTTAAATGTCAAGCGAAGAGATGAGTCAGGTGAGTCCTGCTGTGAGCCACTTCTTCCTCACACAATAAATACCTATCAGACAGACCTCTCCTCTTCCAGAACTCCTATCTCTTCTCATCTTGTCCGTCTCATTCATCACCAACTTCGTTTAATTATTGCATTCGCTCTTTCGCTCAACACTTTCGTATTCCTTGTCTTTTCTACTTTATATTAACAATCGTATTCCTCTCTCACTTATTTCATCAACTTTACCTTTTATTACACATTTAATATAATGTTACTAGCAAATTCCCTGAGTATAGTACTACATTTTGTAATACCTTTTCTTTCTTTGTCTGCACTTTAGAATCGATTCTTACCGACTCTACAACGTTCTTCTAGTATTACTTACTATCAGAGCTACACCATGTGAGCAATATGAGTTTGCTTAGTCAAGTGGATTTGGAAATGACAAAGAGGATTCTGCTGACTTACCATGTGAATGTCCTCATGTGTCACAATCTCACAATGTGCGAAAAAGACTCATGAGTGAAAAAGGGCACATGAGAATATGGGGAGGGAAATATTGGCCCCATGACACCGCTGAATGAAGTGCCATCGGACGCAATTCAAAACTTGCAAACCGCAGCAAAGCCATGGGGATCATCATGACCATTCAGGCTTTTCATTTTCCTCACCGCTGACCAACTCGATCCCACTGCCCTTTTCGTGCAATGATTCGCAAAATAAAGCTATTGCATTTCCAATCTCCAACTGTCCGTATCATATCCACTTCCACTCACACACAAATTAGCTACGCAGCAACTCCACCACGCAACGCACTGGAAGAATGTTCCCAACAGCCAATTTTCACTGAAATCACCGTCAGTGTAGTGAATACCAAACCCGAAAAGGTAAAATGTCTTTTTCACTTCATGATATTCAGTTTACCAACGTGTAGTACGTATTATATGCTTGAGCGTGGATGACCGAGAGATTCCTCCACGTACAATAGTAATCCCAGATGTACTGAATTACACATTACAATGCGTTTTGAACAAGTTGGACTTGGAGAGTTTCTCTACTCCTCTTCCTGAGAATGGTTGTAAACGAGAAACCAAATCTGCCTAATAAAGAATGAGAGTTCGTCCGACAAGCCATAGGAATGGTTTCAGCTAACAGCAAGAACGAAGCTTCTTCTCATCTGGACAAAGTTCATTAATTTATCGTGAGTACATGTGGTAGCAAGTTTCAGTTATCACTCCCATTACATTGCGTGTGGTAGAAGGAAAATGTGCGTAGGCCCAAATTTTCAATTATTCCATTGCAAAATTAGACTTTGTAGTTCTGGTGGTATGAGTGAGTTTACTTGTTTATGAGTATAAACTTATGAACCCAAGCCAAATTCTCGCTTTACAACATGATTTTACTCTGAATGAACTACGAAATGTTATCCCTTATTAAAAAGTAATAAAACTGCTACCATTCTCATCTACACATGCAGAACCAATGCAACTAACTTTACTCGAAAATGAAAGTGAGATGAAATTATGATGAAACCCAGTACTGGAAAGACTGAAATTCGAGATTTTGTACATTTTTCAGATTCTATTCTGTTTCACAATTCAAATGATGTAGATGTAGACTAATAACGAATTTGAGTAAATGCTGAAATAATACGATTTTACAGAAATAAACATTTGAAGATGTACATAGGAAGTTTTCTAATAACGTGACGATTCCATGTTTTATTCTCAACTTTTAAGTTAACTTAAATTGCTAAATGTAAACGACTAAAGATTACAAATATATTTACATAACATATCAACGCGAAACTAAATAGTGACATTACATGAGCAATTAGTGCTTCTGATTCTGAAAACGTAATATTGTGACGATAATGACGTGTATGAAACGAGACTTTTTTTGGTTCGGTTGAGAAGTTGGAAGTTGGGATGGGACAATTCGCAATGCGAAAATTCGTAGCACTGACTGAGAAACGGAGAAGAAAGAATTACGACGGTTTGTAACTTGTAAGTACACAAATATAAATAAGCACAGTGTTTCTGACTGAAAGTGAGAGTGAAGCCCATTAAAAATCCATGACTAAAATATGAGTCCCCATTGTTTTCGCAAACTTTGGAATCGTCGATTACACCGTGGACCGTATAAGTAGTTGGTAGGCATAAATCAACTTGGAGAGCGAAGTACCAAGCTGTGCAGTACTTGAGTAGTTTAGAACTCAAATCATCACTATCACCACCGTCACATTTCACATACAATAATCTGTAAAATCTAGTAGAATCCATGGTATTTACTCCACGTTTGAATGCTCCCAAGCGTACGGTCCAGCACACGCTGACGGAATGAAGAGCATCGAGGCAGTCATCATCATGTATCGTCACTTCCATGTGCACTTTTCATCCGTAGTAAAAATGAACGTCTGCTGAATCCCTGAAGCTCCGAGGATTCGTGTCACTCTCTTGTTTGCGAAGCGTCCGACTGTTGGAGAATCGCACCACTTCACTCGGTCGACTGAGCGTGGACGTGGTCATCGGGTTCCCTGACAGCTCATCAGCAGGCGAGCGACGAAGGATGGACGGCAAATCAATGTACTCTGCAGGATCCAACACTACACTCAACTCGTCCACGTCACTAAACCCTGAGGATGTCACACCTCCACCAAGGATGGACGATGTGGACGGTTTGCTCGGCGGTCCGCGTTTGGTCCTCCGACGTTGTAACCCGATTTTTACAAGGAGAAGCACCAACAAAAACAGTAATGCAGCCGCCACACTCACCGCAATGTACAAATACAGCTTTTCAGAGTTTTCTGTTTGAATTTGAACACAATACATATCAAAATTAGTACTCAATTAAGCATGGTATACACTATAATTTAATCTTTACAGATTTTTCTTTATGAAATCACTAAATTTAGATCTTACACTACAGGAAACCTATATGCCTATATACTATCATAGTTGAAAAGCTAAAATCCTGTTCATTTCCTGCACCACACATTCAAGAAGATTATAAATTACTGCATTATGTGCCAACTACTCGTGCCGATACGAGAGATTTACTCAAGTTTATAAGCCTATTCTGAACTTGAATACTAGTTGGTTAATTAAACAGCAGTTCTTGAAGAAAGTGTGCCATGTGCCAACGCGTAGAGAATTACCATCAAAAACCCTGAATAGTGTAGTGAACTGAAAACTTACTCGAAATGAAATGATAAGCATGAAATCCTTGTGAAATGAGGTAAATAATGCGGACGTCATGTTCACTACTGCCATTTTCAGAGGAAGACGTAGAGACGTTGTGTCCAACATTCGAGCTGGCAACAGAAGGGTTCACCATGGACGAGTGTTTCACGAAACGATTGCCATTCCCACCAACATCTCCTTGTATTTCCCTCGATCCACTTGCTTCTGATTCCCAAAATCATTCCAGCGTTAATTATTCGTACAAAAAACTCTTTGAGGCGTGAGCTCATAATGCTGCAAGTTTCACTACTTTACATACAGTTTTTATACACAAAAAAGTGATAATTTGAAGACACAATAGTGAAAGGCAGTGAGAAGAAATGAAGTGCTGAAGACGAAAGCAGAGAAATATTGTGAATGTGACACATTACATGTTAGTATAGGAAGTTCGTTAGTAACGACTGGATTCTTAGTTAGGAAGCAGAAGCAATTTATATTTAATGATCATTATGCATTATGCGTTCTAAGTTTATAAGTTACGATTTAGGATCCGAACCCGATCGGAAAGATGTGAACATATATGTTATATTATTGCACAACACATAAAGTATAAAACTTTGACCTTTTCAAGCTAAGAAATTATTACATAATATGGGCGGAATCATTTTTAATGCAATTGGCGAGACAAAGGAACATTGACATTGTGCAAGATATCGATACAAAGTTGTGATAAGCAATAATTGTAATATAATATTGTAAGCTGATTTTAATGTATATTGCT